>JBAMJV010004001.1:0-111723 GCA_037951105.1 Echinarachnius parma | reverse complement strand
ACCTAGTTATCGAAAAATCTAGTGTTCGAAAAATGGGGACAGTCATCTTAAAATAGTTTGAATTTTGAAATAGTACTGATGGTAATATTTTCTAATAAATAAAGCGCACACAGTCTGCCAGCAGACACTCGTAGTGCACGATGACCATAATTACCATCCTGGTCATCTAGAAAATTTTGGAGTTAGCACGATAATCGTGAGTACATTTCCAACTCCCTGGACAGCATACTAGCCACACTCTTTAATATTGGCACATGAGGCCATTTTACACCCATCCAAGGTACTAACTGATACATGTATACTCCTGGGTATAGAATGTGAATGAAACATCTTGCTGAAATGCATAAATATGCCGGAACATGGATTGTTTTCGAACCCCGGACCCCATGCTTTGGAGTCAGGCGCCCATGAGTTCGTTCCACAACACCTTGTATAGTAATACCCTTGCGATGCATTAAAATGGCACTCATCGAAAATGAATATTTAATCCCGTATATGGTATAAGTCAGCGTTTCTCAAACTTTTTTAACCCGAGGCCCACTTTGGCCCCTACAAATTTGTTCGAGGCCCACTTTGGCTCCTACAATTTTTTTCGAGGCCCACCTTACAAAAACATATTTGGAAAAAAAGACAAAATTACAATAAAACAGAAGAAAATAGAAAACTGTGTGGTATCTATATGTCAGTTGCAATGCCGAAAAATTGTCTACCTACTTTCAATGCAACACTTGAGCTTGCTTGTGAGAAATAAGAAGGTCAAATCTTGGTAACATGTAACATAATATAGCTAAATTTCAGCTGTGGTCATTTAAAATAAGACACATCTTATTTTCTGTTTTAATTTTTTTTTTTTTTTTTTTCATTTTGGCCGACCTCGCGGCCTACCTGAAAGAGGTCCGCAGCTGCCCACCAGTGGGCCGCGGACCACTGGTTGAGAAGCACTGGTATAAGTCGTCTAATTATGATCTTTACAAAACTACTGTTCAAAAGACGTCCAAGAACATTGAAACATGTAATGTTCATATTAAAACATAATAATTTACAAAAATTAAATATCCTGTAACAAATCTCAACAAAATAAAAAGAGAACCATATTGTGAATTGACATTATAACCAATTTATATTTTGATTCAATTTTAGACATACTTTTGCTTTTGTTTATTTATTTTCCTCCAGACAACATGGCTGGACATCTTCGTCTGACGTTCTTCTTAGCATACCTGACATTGTATGACCGTTTGTCGACTGATGGATACCTATTGGGAGAAGACGTGGCGTTCCCCTTTCACTTTGAATTAAGCAGCCTAGACTCCATATACGATTGTCATGTATTCATTTATGGAGGTACTGAACCATTATTTATAAACAACAATTCACCGTTTCCCAGTGCATTTAAACCTGGACAGCTTGAACGCGTTGTTATTGAATATCATCGCAGCCAACGCAACCTGACTATCATTTTCACCTTTTCTGATCTTAAAATTGAAGATAAGGGCCTCTATATTATAAACGTTCTTGACATCGTCGAAGAGAGCGTAGTAAATACTGCCGTGTACAAAGTCGTTGTAGATGTTACATATCCACCCGGACGAGCTCAATGTGGACTTGGTAACTCGACAACGGACACTGACTGGCAAAAGATTCGTTGTAATGCTACAGTTGGGAGTGACGGCGCGGGTGAACTTGCCTGTCATCAGAACTTGAGACGCCTTCCTCTTGACGGGGATGCGACTAATGGTGGTAGTTCTGTTTCTGCTGTTTATTACTGGATTTATCCCGATATACCGGTCAAATGTTGCAACTTAGAGCAACACTTGTCAACTTCCCTGGAATCTTGTGATGACATCACTTTCCATCCTTCTCAAGAGGAGGTCTCGACCATACATCCATCGGACCACACGACTGACAATATGTCTGTTACAGGTGTGTACTATAGTAGTGGATTTATTAGTTTGTTACAAACTGCCCCTTTATACGAGGAAAATAATATATAAACAATATACAAAACAACACCCAACAGACCCTTTTGCTCCTCCCTGTTTTTTTTGCTACGGAATACTTACAGCTCTCTTTAAGGAACTACAGCGTCTAGATGTCCTAATTTTGACAATTAGGCTCTCTATAAGTAATCTTTTCCTCAAGAAAAAGAATTTGGCAGTCATTTCCCATGAAATCGGTCAATTTTGGGGTAATAAGTAAATGTCTAATTGTCCTGGGAACGCCCCTTTTAAATCGCCCAAATTGTTTATGCTGCCCTATATTGGTGTGTCGTCATCTAAAGAACTTCGCCCCATATGGCCCTTATTCACAAGGGAGGTTTGTACAAACCCCGGTTCAAACCGCGGTTTACATCTATGGAATGCCAATTGTAAACTGATGGAGAGAGAATGTGTACCATCAACATTGTTAACAAGTAAGGAATTTACATTCTCTCTCCATCAGTTTACAATTGGCATTCCATAGATGTAAACCGCGGTTTGAACCGGGGTTTGTACAAAACTCCTTTGTGAAAACGGGCCATAGTCTCTGTACACTACGCCTCTCTAAATTGTCTAGATGACGAAAGCTGATGAATTGTCAATCACATGTCAATCACGCTGCTGATGTTGAAAGCCTATGCCATGGGAGAGAGTTTATTAGGATCACGCTTTCACTCGGATGCAGTGGCGTAGGGACGGCACCTTAAGTTTCTCTCTTTATTTTTGAAATATGTTCCCCTTATCGTTTGTATTGTTTTTTGTCAAATTATTGGGTAGGGGGAGGGGGGCATCAATCCCACACCTTCTCTAGCTACTCTACTGCTTGTTTGACTTATTCGATGTATCAAATTCATTTCTAATACTTGTATTAGAATAATGTGTGATAATTGGTATTGTTCAATTTTTCTATTCCTGTAAACATAGCTATATTAACTCACTTTCCATCGCCCTGTGTATGTTATCAAAAAAAAGTATCTGTTATTTACATTATTTATCAGTCCCACAATAGTAAGCATACATGATCTAAACAAAATCCCAAATGAAAAATCAATAATCTCATACGCATGCACTGAAGGTTAACCGAATGCATTTACTGATTTGTTCTCTCCCCCCCCCCCTTTTCATGTCGACTCTCCACCTGCCCCCTCTCTCTCCCTTCCCTGCCTACCCCTCACCTTATCTCTTACCCCTCTTGTTTTCCCTCCTACCCCCTCCGATCTATCGTTCCCCGATTCTCATTGAATCCTATGTTTGCTAAAGGTAATGAACGGAGTAACGACCAGAGCTTTCGTACTACTACAATAATAGTGGGCATTTTTTGTGGGGTAAGTTGGTTGCAATGCCTGTTATGTATAGATTGATAAATTCTGAAAGCATAGAACTATTCCTTCCCAACAGTTAATATTCAAATTTACTCTCCAATAACTTCATTTTCCATTGAACTTAAAGTATTCTTTTGTACCATTTGATTTTGTTAGACAGTTGGATTGTAAAAAGAAATCGTTTCTAGCTCAGAATTATTATGTTAAGATGGCATAACCTTGTTGGTATTGTAATTTCCAATTAATGTATTCTGTATATACAATTATAATGCACGCTACTTTGAAGTACTATTAGACCAGAATTCAGAAATGATATATTGTTATTCAAAGCGGCTACTATTCGGACACCATAATGCATCTACATAATCACGTCGTAATGTTTAGAGGTACAATTCTACAATAGAATAATTATGTATCAGTATCGTGAGCTATCATGAGTGTTTCCCGTAATCATCTGAAATCATTGTATTTTTCTACAGCTCTTTATCCTTGTCATTTTGGCCTTCCTCGTCCAGGTGCGTCGATCCGGTTTTGATTTTGGGGGGGCGCAATTTGAAGAAATTTTCCCGAGTGACCACTGAGAGAGCTAAAAGCCCCACATTAGCATGCCCGGAAGTTTTATTATGCGCTCATTGAAAGTGTCTTGATGGCTCGAAGACCTGATTTGGGGGGCACCCACATTTGGGGACAATAATGGGGGTCCAGGGGGCGGAGCCCCCGGAAGCTTTTAGATTTCAGACATTTGCAACTCCTATCATGGGTGTAAAAATTGTACCTATACTCGTAACGTATTTTTAAAGGGCATAGCGAGGAAAGATTGAGCCTTGCATGAGATGGATCGACGTGATCCTGTATTACTATAGAGCCATCGATATAGTCTCGGGCATTGGGCTCCCATGAAACAAGCAAGGGCGTTAACAACTTCTCAAAACTGGAGGGGAGACATTGCGAGGAAGCGAAGCGACCGAGCGGGGGAGGGTGTGGGAGGGGGTGTCCCCCTCCCACAGTAGGGAGCTTTTGTATTTTGGGGTGTGAAATTGTGCGATTTGGTGCACACCTGAGACAGAAATTTCACGTTATATGAAGTATATAAGTATGGAACCAAACATACATAATGACAAAGGGAGGGGGACAATCTTCACCACTTTCAAATGTGGGGGGACATGATAATATTCAAATATGATTTGCGTTCAGCGCATATGGACCGAATTGACTGAAAGATATATTTCAGATTATTTTATTTTCTGTGACGGGGGGCTATCTATAGATGAGGGTTTAATTAACTTCGTGTGAGGTGTGCGTATGAGATATTACACTGCCCGCAACACATGTGAGTTCCCGCAACCCAAATGAAACTTGCAATATGAGAAACTGTATGCGCGCGAAGCGCGCGGCAAAAAAGAGATTTACAGTCCTTTTCAAACTAGAAAACGGCTATTTTGAAGATTAATTATTGATAAATGTGTCTATCCCCTCTTTGGCATTATATCACTTGATTTTTTCTTCCTCATTTTCGGAATTATTGGGGGGGCGAAATGATATGTTCGCCCCCCCCCCCCCAATATTTTCATTGGGGGGGGGGGGGGCGACCGCCCCCCCCTGCCCCCCCCCCCCCCCAGGATCGACGCCCCTGTCCTCGTCTATGTCATATTGAATCACGTGACCAGACGCAAGGAAGAAATAGCAACGATGAGATTCAGGGAACGGCCCGCGATGGATCAACATGTTGCAGTCATTGCAGACGACCCATTATATTATTATTTCATTTCAAAGACTTTATTTCTGCAATCAAACAAATCAGTTATACAACAAATATGGATAATTATATAAAACATAAGGTATGCAATCAATATACAAAATATAGAAACAAATGTATAATACATGAGTAAGAGTAAATTTATACGTTGGGCCATTGCGTGTATAAAGAAAGAAAGCAGAAGGTCGCCGTTATAAGCAAAAGCTTGAGCAGACGGTCAACCGAGCTAAGATAAAAATGAGTTGTGAAATATTGGCTAAGTAACAAGAAGAGGGGGCCATGATACTCAAATGATATACGGGGTGGCCCAAACAAAACGGAACGGGGCACTTCCCAAAATATAATAACACAATGTTTATGTTCATCGGATAGGGTGTCCTTTCCAATGAAAAACGATACCAAGAACAGTAATTTTGGTCAGGTCGTTTTTGTTTAAGGACGCAGTGAGTGAGACCATGTCAGGTGCCGATTTATGTCGATTTCGACCTAGTCAATGCCGGTTTAACCGCACTCCTTGCCCGTAATACCATTCAGCGACCATGTCCATTCTCTCGGCACACGGCTGAGTGCACACTAACAATAGTGCGCGATGCTCAACGATATGAACGGCGGTTAGTGCGATTCATCAAGCGCTGGCTCAATACAAATTGACAAAAAAGAGAATCTGACATGGTGTCACTCACAGCGCCCAAAAACAAAAACTAAACGACCAAATTGACTGTTCTTGGTATCGTTGTTCATTTGAAAAGACACTCTATCCGATGGACACAATACATTTGCTACTATATTTTGGGAAGTGCCCCGTTCCGTTTTGTTTGGGCCACCCTGTATATTACAATTAAATGTGAATATAAACAGTTGGATTCAATATAAATAATTATAGAGCAT
The DNA here is from genome assembly GCA_037951105.1 of Echinarachnius parma. Lineage (NCBI taxonomy): Eukaryota > Metazoa > Echinodermata > Echinoidea > Clypeasteroida > Echinarachniidae > Echinarachnius > Echinarachnius parma. The sequence goes on along the minus strand of JBAMJV010004001.1, from coordinate 105,778 downwards.
ATGAATCTCATCTTTATAAGGCTACTAATTATACGTTAATGACAGAGATAAGAGAGAAACTAAACAAAAACAAGGGTGCGAGTGGTGCGTGTGTGTGCAAGTGCAAGTGTCCTCATGCGCCAAAATGTTGAATCATCAGTATTACTATGTAACGTCAGACCAAAATTTAATGTAGTTTCTAAAGTTTTACAAAGAACGCTTTTATTTTTTTAATCTTTATACATTATATTGTGAAATAATGTGTTTTTTTAGTGTAGCTTTAAATGAATAGAGAGATGTACACTGTTTAATATGTCTAGGGAGTGCATTCCAAATGTCTGGACCATGATATCTTATGGACTTATGCGCTAACAAAGTTTTAGGATTGTGTAAATGAAAATCAGTACAATTACGCGTTGGGTATGAGTAAACATGGGAATTAGGAATAAATACGTCATGAAAAAGAGGAAGTGAATTTTGTGTGTATTTAAACATACAGATTGCTGTTTGATATAAGTGCAAATCACTCACTTTTAAAATGTTTAATCTATAAAATAACGGATTTGTATGAGCTAAGTAATTAGAATGAGTACAAATCCTAAGTGCTCTTTTTTGCAAGAGAAAAATTATATTAATCTTAGTTATACTACAGTTCCCCCAAACTACATTACAGTATGTAAAATAAGGTAACACTAATGCATTATATAATGTATAAAGTATTTTCTCGGGTACAAGGTCCCTCATTTTACCAATTACCCCAACTGCCCTTGAAATTGATGTTGTAATATTATTTACATGATTATTCCAAGTAAGCTTTGAATCCAAAGTTATACCGAAAAATTTTGTCGATTTCCTTTCAACTATAGAAATATCATCATTAACAATGTTTATAACCTGATCAAAGTGTGTTTGGGAAGCACAAAAATGTATAAAACATGTTTTATCTAAATTAAGGGACAATTTATTGCATTTAAACCATGTTGAGATTTTAACTAATTCATTATTGAGAGTATAAATTAGAGTATTCAAGCATTTATGAGAACACAATATGTTAGTGTCATCTGCGAAAAGCACGTAAGTAAAAGTGGTGATGACTTTACTATGTCATTAATATAAATAAGAAAGAGAAGGGGGCCTAAAATTGATCCTTGTGGAACACCACATAACACATTTAAGTTAGGGGAATTTACTGACTGAAATGAAACAAATTGCTTTCGATTAACTAAATAATTCTTAAACCATTTTAAGGCTGTGCCTCGTATACCATAATGAGTAAGTTTTTGCAACAAAATGTCATGATTCATGGTGTCAAAAGCTTTTGACAGGTCCATAAATACCCCAATTATATGTTCCTCATTATTAAGTGTTTGAATTATTTTATCACAAGATTGTATCAAAGCATAATCAGTAGAAAACCCTTTTCGAAATCCAAACTGATACCCCTTTTCACTTTGCTCAGTGATTTTTAAATAATTGGGTAAACCAATGAATACAGGATATTAATACCCTGTGTTGGTCGAATGCATGTAGCAAAAGACAGTTTTGCCCAACTGTTACACAATCCTCATTTACCCAGTAAAGTTTACCCACTATTTTAAAGAGTGTACATGTTGTACTTCATTTTAACCATGCTTACTTATATCTTGCAATTGCAATTAATCATTTTTTATTGTGATCATTCTGTCTATGTATTCATGTATGGTCTTGAATGAACCTTTGAAAGGTAAGACCACATCCTTTCTCTTGTATCATATCCCATTTGTTGACATGTTTATATAATAGTTAAAACAAAATGTATTCATTTTGTTAAAAAGAGACAAAATACTTCTTGCTTTTGTTTTGCTCTGTAATTAATATAAGATTTCTCGGTAAATTTCGTAAGTTGGCCACACGAATTCATTTTGTGTGCATTCAATTTTGCCGGTTTTGTCACAGCAGCTGTATTTTATTATAAAAACACTTTTACCATTTTAATTTATATAACGATCATTCGAAAACAGTTTGTTGGCATTCAAATTTAAAACGTGTTTTTATCTCGTAAAATTTTCATTCAATTTAAAGCAGGAAAATGTTCGAACAAATTCCGAGTAATACCGCTTCCCGTCATACCCGTGAGTTCCGTTGGCGAAATTGAATGCTAAATGCGTGCTTTTTTAGATTGAATGCTATACGTGCTAAATCACTTGAGCGAATAAATAAATATAATGAAGGAAATACAGTTTCGAACGACAGTTTTATACGCCTTCAGCTTATAATTCCGCGAATTTGAATGAGCCGCATATCAATACCAATGAAAAGATTACGAAATTTGCCGATAAAACCTATATAGGGTGGCCCAAAAAAACCGGAACGGGGCACTTCCCAAAACATAGTAACAAATGTATTATGTCCATCGGATAGAGTGTCCTTTCAAATGAACAACGATACCAAGAAAAGTCAATTTGGTGGTGTAGTTTTTGTTTTAGGGCGCTGTGAGTGACACCATGTCAGGTTCTCTTTTTTGTCAATTTGTATTGAGCCAGCGCTTGATGAATCGCACTAACCGCCGTTCATATCGTTGAGCCTCGCGCACTATTGTTAGTGTGCACTCAGCCGTGTGCCGAGAGAATGGACATGGTCGCTGAATGGTATTACGGGCAAGGAGTGCGGTTAAACCGGCATTGACTAGGTCGAAATCGACAAAAATCGGCACCTGACATGGTCTCACTCACTGCGTCCTTAAACAAAAACGACCTGACCAAAATTACTATTCTTGGTATCGTTTTTCAATGGAAAGGACACCCTATCCGATGAACATAAACATTGTGTTATTATATTTTGGGAAGTGCCCCGTTCCGTTTTTTTTGGGCCACCCTGTATTACACAGAGTGAATGTCGTCTTTGGAATTCATCATTTGTGTGTGTAAATAAGATTGCATGTATGCGTTTGTGTTTATCCCTTTTTATGACATTTAGTGCCTTTCAAAACTTTGTTCAAGATTAAATGCAACTTGAAACAGATATGTGAATTTCTGTCAATTCATCAACGCTGGTAATCAATCTTAGCGAAAACATGAATTTGCTTTATTCTAAAAGCATTCTAAATGTAAACAAAATTGGATGAATCCTTCACATTCAAATCAATGATTGCATAGTGTAGTATTTATTGCACCTGATTATGCCATGAGAATTCTAAAACTGTCTGTAAATATTTGCTCAGATTTCAGTATTGGCCTTGGTCCAGACCACTATGATTTGCAGTACACCCAGGAATTCTTTACACAAATAGAATCACAGACCATGAATTTAGTTATCGTCACTTTTGGAACAGTCTAAAAAAAGAAAATCTGCAGTCTACATGTGGAGCGAAAAATGACATATTCTAATTGTATATTATCAGAGATTAACATTTGCTTATTTTTTTAATCTTTATACATTATATTGTGAAATAATGTGTTTTTTTAGTGTAGCTTTAAATGAATAGAGAGATGTACACTGTTTAATATGTCTAGGGAGTGCATTCCAAATGTCTGGACCATGATATCTTATGGACTTTTGCACTAACAAAGTTTTAGGATTGTGTAAATGAAAATCAGTACAATTACGCGTTGGGTATGAGTGAACATGGGAATTAGGAATAAATACGTCATGAAAAAGAGGAAGTGAATTGTGTGTGTATTTAAACATACAGATTGCTGTTTGATATAAGTGCAAATCACTCACTTTTAAAATGTTTAATCTATAAAATAACGGATTTGTATGAGCTAAGTAATTAGAATGAGTACAAATCCTAAGTGCTCTTTTTTGCAAGAGAAAAATTATATTAATCTTAGTTATACTACAGTTCCCCCAAACTACATTACAGTATGTAAAATAAGGTAACACTAATGCATTATATAATGTATACAGTATTTTCTCGGGTACAAGGTCCCTCATTTTACCAATTACCCCAACTGCCCTTGAAATTGATGTTGTAATATTATTTACATGATTATTCCAAGTAAGCTTTGAATCCAAAGTTATACCGAAAAATGTTGTCGATTTCCTTTCAACTATAAAAATATCATCATTAACAATGTTTATAACCTGATCAAAGTGTGTTTGGGAAGCACAAAAATGTATAAAACATGTTTTATCTAAATTAAGGGACAATTTATAGCATTTAAACCATGTTGAGATTTTAACTAATTCATTATTGAGAGTATAAATTAGAGTATTCAAGCATTTATGAGAACACAATATGTTAGTGTCATCTACGAAAAGCACGTAAGTAAAAGTGGTGATGACTTTACTATGTCATTAATATAAATAAGAAAGAGAAGGGGGCCTAAAATTGATCCTTGTGGAACACCACATAACACATTTAAGTTAGGGGAATTTACTGACTGAAATGAAACAAATTGCTTTCGATTAACTAAATAATTCTTAAACCATTGTAAGGCTGTGCCTCGTATACCATAATGAGTAAGTTTTTGCAACAAAATGTCATGATTCATGGTGTCAAAAGCTTTTGACAGGTCCATAAATACCCCAATTATATGTTCCTTATTATTAAGTGTTTGAATTATTTTATCACAAGATTGTATCAAAGCATAATCAGTAGAAAACCCTTTTCGAAATCCAAACTGATACCCCTTTTCACTTTGCTCAGTGATTTTTAAATAATTGGGTAAACCAATGAATACAGGATATTAATACCCTGTGTTGGTCGAATGCATGTAGCAAAAGACAGTTTTGCCCAACTGTTACACAATCCTCATTTACCCAGTAAAGTTTACCCAATATTTTAAAGAGTGTACATGTTGTACTTCATTTTAACCATGCTTACTTATATCTTGCAATTGCAATTAATCATTTTTTATTGTGATCATTCTGTCTATGTATTCATGTATGGTCTTGAATGAACCTTTGAAAGGTAAGACCACATCCTTTCTCTTGTATCATATCCCATTTGTTGACATGTTTATATAATAGTTAAAACAAAATGTATTCATTTTGTTAAAAAGAGACAAAATACTTCTTGCTTTTGTTTTGCTCTGTAATTAATATAAGATTTCTCGGTAAATTTCGTAAGTTGGCCACACGAATTCATTTTGTGTGCATTCAATTTTGCCGGTTTTGTCACAGCAGCTGTATTTTATTATAAAAACACTTTTACCATTTTAATTTATATAACGATCATTCGAAAACAGTTTGTTGGCATTCAAATTTAAAACGTGTTTTTATCTCGTAAAATTTTCATTCAATTTAAAGCAGGAAAATGTTCGAACAAATTCCGAGTAATACCGCTTCCCGTCATACCCGTGAGTTCCGTTGGCGAAATTGAATGCTAAATGCGTGCTTTTTTAGATTGAATGCTATACGTGCTAAATCACTTGAGCGAATAAATAAATATAATGAAGGAAATACAGTTTCGAACGACAGTTTTATATGCCTTCAGCTTATAATTCCGCGAATTTGAATGAGCCGCATATCAATACCAATGAAAAGATTACGAAATTTGCCGATAAAACCTATACAGGGTGGCCCAAAAAAACCGGAACGGGGCACTTCCCAAAATATAGTAACAAATGTATTATGTCCATCGGATAGAGTGTCCTTTCAAATGAACAACGATACCAAGAACAGTCAATTTGGTTGTGTAGTTTTTGTTTTAGGGCGCTGTGAGTGACACCATGTCAGGTTCTCTTTTTTGTCAATTTGTATTGAGCCAGCGCTTGATGAATCGCACTAACCGCCGTTCATATCGTTGAGCCTCGCGCACTATTGTTAGTGTGCACTCAGCCGTGTGCCGAGAGAATGGACATGGTCGCTGAATGGTATTACGGGCAAGGAGTGCGGTTAAACCGGCATTGACTAGGTCGAAATCGACAAAAATCGGCACCTGACATGGTCTCACTCACTGCGTCCTTAAACAAAAACGACCTGACCAAAATTACTATTCTTGGTATCGTTTTTCAATGGAAAAGACACCCTATCCGATGAACATAAACATTGTGTTATTATATTTTGGAAAGTGCCCCGTTCCGTTTTTTTTGGGCCACCCTGTATTACACAGAGTGAATGTCGTCTTTGGAATTCATCATTTGTGTGTGTAAATAAGATTGCATGTATGCGTTTGTGTTTATCCCTTTTTATGACATTTAGTGCCTTTCAAAACTTTGTTCAAGATTAAATGCAACTTGAAACAGATATGTGAATTTCTGTCAATTCATCAACGCTGGTAATCAATCTTAGCGAAAACATGAATTTGCTTTATTCTAAAAGCATTCTAAATGTAAACAAAATTGGATGAATCCTTCACATTCAAATCAATGATTGCATAGTGTAGTATTTATTGCACCTGATTATGCCATGAGAATTCTAAAACTGTCTGTAAATATTTGCTCAGATTTCAGTATTGGCCTTGGTCCAGACCACTATGATTTGCAGTACACCCAGGAATTCTTTACACAAATAGAATCACAGACCATGAATTTAGTTATCGTCACTTTTGGAACAGTCTAAAAAAAGAAAATCTGCAGTCTACATGTGGAGCGAAAAATGACATATTCTAATTGTATATTATCAGAGATTAACATTTGCTTATTTTTTTAATCTTTATACATTATATTGTGAAATAATGTGTTTTTTTAGTGTAGCTTTAAATGAATAGAGAGATGTACACTGTTTAATATGTCTAGGGAGTGCATTCCAAATGTCTGGACCATGATATCTTATGGACTTTTGCGCTAACAAAGTTTTAGGATTGTGTAAATGAAAATCAGTACAATTACGCGTTGGGTATGAGTGAACATGGGAATTAGGAATAAATACGTCATGAAAAAGAGGAAGTGAATTGTGTGTGTATTTAAACATACAGATTGCTGTTTGATATAAGTGCAAATCACTCACTTTTAAAATGTTTAATCTATAAAATAACGGATTTGTATGAGCTAAGTAATTAGAATGAGTACAAATCCTAAGTGCTCTTTTTTGCAAGAGAAAAATTATATTAATCTTAGTTATACTACAGTTCCCCCAAACTACATTACAGTATGTAAAATAAGGTAACACTAATGCATTATATAATGTATAAAGTATTTTCTCGGGTACAAGGTCCCTCATTTTACCAATTACCCCAACTGCCCTTGAAATTGATGTTGTAATATTATTTACATGATTATTCCAAGTAAGCTTTGAATCCAAAGTTATACCGAAAAATGTTGTCGATTTCCTTTCAACTATAAAAATATCATCATTAACAATGTTTATAACCTGATCAAAGTGTGTTTGGGAAGCACAAAAATGTATAAAACATGTTTTATCTAAATTAAGGGACAATTTATTGCATTTAAACCATGTTGAGATTTTAACTAATTCATTATTGAGAGTATAAATTAGAGTATTCAAGCATTTATGAGAACACAATATGTTAGTGTCATCTGCGAAAAGCACGTAAGTAAAAGTGGTGATGACTTTACTATGTCATTAATATAAATAAGAAAGAGAAGGGGGCCTAAAATTGATCCTTGTGGAACACCACATAACACATTTAAGTTAGGGGAATTTACTGACTGAAATGAAACAAATTGCTTTCGATTAACTAAATAATTCTTAAACCATTTTAAGGCTGTGCCTCGTATACCATAATGAGTAAGTTTTTGCAACAAAATGTCATGATTCATGGTGTCAAAAGCTTTTGACAGGTCCATAAATACCCCAATTATATGTTCCTTATTATTAAGTGTTTGAGTTATTTTATCACAAGATTGTATCAAAGCATAATCAGTAGAAAACCCTTTTCGAAATCCGAACTGATACCCCTTTTCACTTTGCTCAGTGATTTTTAAATAATTGGGTAAACCAATGAATACAGGATATTAATACCCTGTGTTGGTCGAATGCATGTAGCAAAAGACAGTTTTGCCCAACTGTTACACAATCCTCATTTACCCAGTAAAGTTTACCCAATATTTTAAAGAGTGTACATGTTGTACTTCATTTTAACCATGCTTACTTATATCTTGCAATTGCAATTAATCATATTTTATTGTGATCATTCTGTCTATGTATTCATGTATGGTCTTGAATGAACCTTTGGAAGGTAAGACCACATCCTTTCTCTTGTATCATATCCCATTTGTTGACATGTTTATATAATAGTTAAAACAAAATGAATACATTTTGTTAAAAAGAGACAAAATACTTCTTGCTTTTGTTTTGCTCTGTAATTAATATAAGATTTCTCGGTAAATTTCGTAAGTTGGCCACACGAATTCATTTTGTGTGCATTCAATTTTGCCGGTTTTGTCACCGCAGCTGTATTTTATTATAAAAACACTTTTACCATTTTAATTTATATAACGATCATTCGAAAACAGTTTGTTGGCATTCAAATTTAAAACGTGTTTTTATCTCGTAAAATTTTCATTCAATTTAAAGCAGGAAAATGTTCGAAAACATTCCGAGTAATACCGCTTCCCGTCATACCCGTGAGTTCCGTTGGCGAAATTGAATGCTAAATGCGTGCTTTTTTAGATTGAATGATATACGTGCTAAATCACTTGAGCGAATAAATAAATATAATGAAGGAAATACAGTTTCGAACGACAGTTTTATACGCCTTCAGCTTATAATTCCGCGAATTTGAATGAGCCGCATATCAATACCAATGAAAAGATTACGAAATTTGCCGATAAAACCTATATTACACAGAGTGAATGTCGTCTTTGGAATTCATCATTTGTGTGTGTAAATAAGATTGCATGTATGCGTTTGTGTTTATCCCTTTTTATGACATTTAGTGCCTTTCAAAACTTTGTTCAAGATTAAATGCAACTTGAAACAGATATGTGAATTTCTGTCAATTCATCAACGCTGGTAATCAATCTTAGCGAAAACATGAATTTGCTTTATTCTAAAAGCATTCTAAATGTAAACAAAATTGGATGAATCCTTCACATTCAAATCAATGATTGCATAGTGTAGTATTTATTGCACCTGATTATGCCATGAGAATTCTAAAACTCTGTAAATATTTGCTCAGATTTCAGTATTGGCCTTGGTCCAGACCACTATGATTTGCAGTACACCCAGGAATTCTTTACACAAATAGAATCACAGACCATGAATTTAGTTATCGTCACTTTTGGAACAGTCTAACAAAAGAAAATCTGCAGTCTACATGTGGAGCGAAAAATGACATATTCTAATTGTATATTATCAGAGATTAACATTTGCTTGAACAAAACACGTTCAGAAACGTCTGATGTATCTAAAAATAAAATCATTGAAAAAAAGTTATTAAACTCAAGTCGCGGGCATTAACTTTCATGCGCGATAATAATTACATGACATTGGATATTTATAACAACTACACATTTTTGAAAACACACCCAAGTGTCTTTAAATTAATATCTCTTTTGGCCGTTTGTGTTAGGAAACAAATAGATTTATGGTCATTATTTCCGATGTCTGAATCTATTTGATGAAAAGAGAAAAGAAAAGATAAATTACCTCGGTGATCCAGCCCACATAATTTTCCTAAAAATTATTTCTTATCATTTGGGTTTGTGCCAAGTGTATCTCTTGACTAGCAGGAGCATCGAAATGGGTTTCTGTGAACGAACGCGATTCTCGCGGAAGCCCAATTTTCTTTGCTCATTATCATTCATTAATTAAGAAAAATCCCACGCAGTAACTTCCAATCTTGCGGTTTTGTTGATATGGCTGGTGATTACCACATATAATATACCCACAAACAAGCAAACATATAGGGTCTTTACACAAATAGTGTTAGCGCACTTCATCAATTTCCCTTTGTCACTATTGCAATCGATTGAATCAAACATGGGGAATTTCATTAAAATATTGAAAGGGATATGTAAACAAATCTAGATGCAACTAAAGTACTAATAAAGCAAGAGGTCCCAATAAGGGAATCAATTATATACAGGTTAATATCCAGTATTAGCTCACCACATTCATTTTGTACATCACAATAAGAAATATACAAAATACAACAAATTATAATAATAAAGTCTCACAAATGTGGCACGCTGGTGCGCGGAAACGAATGAAATCTGCAGTCTGCATGTGGACCGAAATAACTGTATTATAATTGTACGTTACCAGAGATCATTTGTCTGACCAAAACACGAACAGAAACGTCTGATATATCTCCAAACAAAATCATTGAAATAAAGTTACTAAACTCAAGTCGCGGGCGTTGACTTTCATGCGCGATACTAATTATATGAAATTTGATATTTTTAACTAAGTACACATTTTTGACAACATACATCAAAATCATGCCATTTAATTGATTATTTCATTGAAATGGGTTCATTGGAATTATCCCCAATGACTGTTTTTGTAGCTCATATAATCGGAAACTGCAGCAGTCCGGAGGTCTCGGGTTCGATTCTTGCCAAATTCCAATTTTGCTTTGCTCATATTATTTTATTACATATCAATAACACGTAAGTGTGTATATTACATGTACATACATTTAAACAAGGGGAAAAAATAAACTTAAATTCCTGGCACAGGCAAAGAAAAGCGAACCCGAGACCCTCTGACCGCTGACATTGAGCCACAAAGACCCTTAAATGTTGATACTTCCAATGAAACTTTTTGTTCAATGCTCGTTCGTATGATTATCCAATATACCAAGTGGGAACACAGTTGAACGTTTATTTTCCCGAAGAGTACTGAAGAAAGGGTCAATAAAAAGAAGGAGGACTTGGTTGGGCATAGACGGGTTACAAGACTTAGATGTTTGAACTCATTATTCATTTATACCAAATAATTAACCTTGTAGTAATAGTGTTAGTGCATTCTTCGAGTATCATACAGTCCAAAACTTATTGTCATGTCTGCATTGCAGCCAGCACATTTTTTTAAATTGTACACAACACAAATATAGCAAGCAGTATTATGTTTAGTGAACAAAGATTAAAATGAGAATAAAGGAAGAAAACTACAATTGGTGAGTTCAAAGGCGAAGGAATTGAATTTTTGTACAGTACAATTCACCCATGAGTTTACTTCTCCTCTCTCTTCACCAAACCGTTCCCAATATGGTAATACAAATAGATGGAATATAAGTTGGGACATTAATGGGATGTCGACGCAGAGGGCTGTTTATTACATTTTCTAGAGCGTAGATAGTTTCAAAACATAATTAAGGAAATACAATCTTCTACAGCAATGAGGAAGCACTTGTCTATAATTCCACTAGTCAGAAATAACCGACTCTACATGATGTTTTCTTTTATATAATCTGACTTAGTACTACTACCCTATTCAGGCCTGTAGTTGGGAGGGGAGGAGGTAGCAATTGGTGCATACCCCCCCCCCACCCCCCCCCCCCCCACCCCCCCCCCCCCCCCCCCACCCCTCCAAATTCAGAAAGGTTCACTTTTTTTTTTATTGTTCTCGGCCATCCAAACAAAATGGTCACAACCGTCTTGGCGAAGATCCCCCCCCCCCCCCCCACACACCCCGCTTACACAACTATACCAGTTGTCTCGGTCATGATTGGTCTTGGCGACTACAACCTCTCTCCCCTCCCAGCTCTACTCGTTCAGAGATAAAAGCAACTGAATATCATGTTTGTGTGTGTGACCTAGGCATGAGTTAGTAGAGCGTCAGAGCAGTAGTATTACTGTTTAAAATACGGCTGGTCATGTAGGACGCTAATTCGTCTAATTTGTCCCACGTAAGTACACACGTCAGGTTGATATGCCGAATAATCCTGCAATGGTATGTCAGCCATTGGCCCCAGTGGCGTCCCTGGGTGGACCTGATTTGATGCAGACATCAAAGGGGGTTGTTGGGGCGGGGCAGACGGTATCGCACCAGATGATTGAGGTGGAAGCACTTGTCCATGACTTTGTGGTGGTGGTGGTGGTGGTTGTGTGTGTCCTTCTAGTTGACATTGTGGTGTCGAATACCCTTGCGGTTGACTTTGAGGTTGTGGGTAAGCTTGCGTCTGACCTTGATGTGTCGCGTAACCTTGCGATTGACCTTGTGGCTGAACTTGAGGTGTCACGTAACCTTGTGGATGACTTTGAGTTGGCGGGTAACCCTGCGGTTGACCTTGAGGTGGCGGGTAACCCTGCGGTTGACCTTGAGGTGTCGGATACCCTTGTGGCTGACCTTGAGGTGCCCCGTAGCCTTGAGGTTGTCCTTGAGGTGTCGCAAAGCATTGAGGTTGTCCTTGAGGTGTCGGAAGCCATTGCAGCTGACCTTGAGGTACCGCTTTACCTTGTGGATGACTTTGGGGTGGAGGGGGATAATTAGCTTGTTGCTGGCCTGGGATCGGGTGAAGCGGTGCCGCGGGGAGTCTCGGCGGAGTACGGTTGGAAGCGAAGACTGGGATCGTACCGATGTCGATTGGGAAATGCAACGCGGCATCGAACGGAGTGCCTGACACATCGGCCTCGATCTTTGTATGATAGGGAAGTGAGTAAAATTAAAGATTATTAGTGGCGTTGCTAGGAATAACCCACAAAGGGGATCAAAAGAAAGATGGGGTAACACATTCAAAGAGGTCAACTAAGAGTGACAAATATAACAAATTTTGGGGGAGATGTTCTACTTTATGCCCTCGTATGACGACGTCACACATGGGCGTAGAGACTTACGTAATGCCGATTCATCAGGGGAGGGGATGAATGAATAGTTCATCCCTCCTGTTGAATGGGTATCAATGACAGATCTACGCCCATGACGTCACAATTTTATACCGGGTACAGTGACATCTCGCCTTTCTACTGAGCTCTAAGCTTTTTCGTTAACTATAACATTTAAATTCTCTCCAACACTTTCATAACCATTCACAACAAACCTAATTCTCTATCTGCAGCAATTGCTGCAATATGATAATTATTGACCTTGTCCTACTGGGAATTAAAGGGATGGTACAGTTCTGGTGGTGGTGGTGGTGTGGTGTGGTGGAGTTGATGCAGGTTGTGGTGGTACTGGTAGTGTTGGTGGTTTGTTTATTTTACTCTTATTCCAACCTATATTCCAATAAGTTGAATAACACTCATATATAAATATAAAGATATTCATTAAACATCACCGTTTCTAAAGACGACTTGTATTTGTATATTAATTAATTCCCGCAACTAAAAGTGGAATACAATTACACACAATGCCCACAAATACCATGAATACAGTGGATTTCTCCCGGTGCAGTATACACCTAAGGGAAACTTGGTATTTTGGGGCGGAGTGAATAACCGGAATTACCGTAGCCCTCTGGCGCTAGTAAAATACAATGTTCCCACACAATATTCAAATCTTTAGTTAAAGTTCAGGTGAGTATCGTGCGTGACGGCAATTATTATGGGAAGTATTGTCAACATAATTAGGGGCTCGACTCCATAACTCCCGCCCCCCTGGTCATGAAGATCGTGATGCTCTGTTGACAACGACAACGTAACCACGTTGTGATTTACGTAATCTGGGGGGTGTTCACTAAACACTAACATCGATTTTTACCATCAATACACACGGAAGTTTATCACTAAAATCGACGCTCAGATTTATTTTAGTGTTAGTGAAATACCCCATATATACCGCGCACAAAATGTTCCGCAATCGAGGTTTGCGCATTAATTACTTTTGTTTTACGCTATAACCATTCATACATTTGGTATCATTGGAAAGTGTGAATTCTCCCCTTTACATTGATATGAAATTTGTTATGAATATTTTATCATCGAATGTGCATTGCATCCAAATGTAGGGCAAAGTCAAAAGTGAAATGGTGCAAAATGCACTGATTTTGTCAACAGAGTGCCTTCCTTGGCTTGAATGGGGGTGAGGTGGTCATGCATTCAAGCCAGGTTTTAATCTTCAAACAAAAGGAAGGCACACTGTTGACAAAATAAGTGCATTTTGCAACATTTAATTTTTGACTTTGCCCTACATTCGGATGTAATGCACATTCCATGATGAAATACTCATAGCAAATGCTATATCAATGTAAAGGGGAAAATTCACGCTTTCCAATGATACCAAATTTATCAATGGTAATAACCTAATAGAAAAGTTATTAATGCGCAAACCCCGATTGCGGAACTTTTTGTGCGAAGTATATATACGGAACTTGTTCAAGGCTGGTCCCGAAATAGTCGGGCTGTATTATATGGAGAATGCATGTTATACGGCAATCAGATATATTCAGGGTGGCCCCCAAAAAACGGAACGGGCCACTTCCTAAAATATAGTAACAACATTATTATGTCCATCGGAGAGGGTAACTTTCCAATGAAAAACGATACCAAGAACAGTAATTTTGGTAGTGTAGTCTTTGTTTTAGGGCGCTCTGAGTGACACCATATCAGGTTCCCATTTTTGTCATTTTTTACCAAGTCAGTGCCTGATAAATCGCACTTACTGCCCGTCATATCATCAAACAGCCATGCCCATTATCTCGGCACACAGCTGAATGCACACTAACAATAGCGCGCGTATTGCTCGTTGAGCAATGCTTTGACGGGCAGTAGGTGCGAATTATCCGGTGCTGACTTGGTAAAAATTGACAAAAATCATGAAAATGGGAGCCCTAAAACAAAAACTACACCACCAAAATTACTTTTCTTGGTATCGTTTTTGATTGGAAAAGATACCCTATCCGATGGACATAATTATTTTCTTACTATATTTTGGGAAGTGCCCCATTCCGTTTTTGGGGGACCACCCTGTAAAGCCTTGAATTGCTTTATGTGCTTACGAGTCTGTGTTACTTACTCCCTTGAAAACATGGCATGTTTGGGCGTCTGCCAACTTTATGACGCACTTTTGCTAAAATGTTTACGGTGGTGAAGATGAATATAATAATAATAATGACATTATGACAATTGTTTACAGGGCCCTTTTCATAACTTGTTAATGTTAATATAAAGTAAACCCTGTTTGCAGTTTCCTTTACCATGTTTTCATGTACAGTATAATTGTTTTTGTTCATACTTTTGCTTTTATTACTACTTTGTCTATTTCTGATAATTAACCAAAAATTAACCAAAAAAATTAATAAGTAAAAAAAAAATCAAATAAAATTCAGTATTCGCCTCTGAAGATGACTGCATGTGTACAGATCGCTTTGCATGTATATGAATGTAACCAGTCTACACAACACTTCTACGTACCGTCGGGGAACAGTTTGTTTTAGTTTCATTTTTTTCTGCATTTCTCATCTTGACAAAATGACAATGAATACATTTTAGCAGTACAATAGTAAGTAATATAAGTAATGACGCACACGTAATATAATATAAATAATCAAAATAACAATTAGCAAACATCTTTCATAACGAATGTTAAAAGAAAGGAAATGGGAGAATACAGAAGACAAATATCTGCTGAAGAGAGTGTAAGGATTAGAGTGCTGTGCACATAGTGATTGATTGCGCGTACTCCTCAATCTACGAAATGTGTATCTGTTTTATATTTGTGAATAAACGCTCATGTTGATTATTGTTTGCTGGCTGCATGAAGGTACAAGGTACATTAGTTCCGTTTGCGCACCCTCTTATTGGTTAACCCATTATCTCCCACGTACTATCATGTTAAAACATGCACCACATACCAATGAATGTAACACTTAACCACTCATTGTGACCTATTATAATAATATGCATGCTTTCTGATTGGTTGAAGATGCCCTAGCAAAGCTATAAATATCGCACTAATCAGTATTGATCAAAAACACGATTAGCATCATAATAGGTTTCGCGCCAGTGCCTTCAATTCATGATCACTGGTAAATGTGTATTTTAATCTTTAAAGATCGGCGCATCTGTCCGATAACGGTGCTTACCGCCGCCAAATTGAAATTGTAATGTAATGTTTTGTACAGTACTGTTTGGGTATCTGCACAAACATTACTGGCTCTTCTCTTCCGAAACGTTTCGAGTCTCCTCATATAATATGTACCTACTGGAAGCATGGAACATTTACTTTAACGCGAGTTGATAAAAGTAAATTATAACGACTTTATACAACCCTTTCGTGTAGTTTTGACAAATTGATTATTATAAAACCTTGGTGAGCTTATTATTTTTTACAGTCATACATATCCTTCTTCAGTAATGTAATTTCATATCGTGGACGTTTAGTTGACTTCATAACGTGCATTCCATTGGCAAGTTACAGCAAGCACTGATATTACGCTTACATTGCATAAATCGGCCCGGTGTATGCTTTGATTTTGAGATGAAATAAGAGGACTGGCAGCGACTTCTATATTAGTTTATTGTACTTGAACGTACTTATCCGTACCCTTCTGCGGCTCATCACTGTACCTTAAAGGGGTAGTTGAGTATTGGTCAAACTTAACTTTAGTAACCAAAACCTGCACGATTACAGTACAAACTAATAGTTATTACTTCACCATGCTCGAAAAGTATACACAATTACAAACCACAAAATAAAACCCCTGTTATCATTCAAAAAGAGCCGTTACAACTCGAAGTGTCAAATTAACGCCAGCGCGAAGAACTAGCGTTCTAGGTCCTAATACGGGACTGTAGTGCAGTGCGTGGTAATAGTACGCGTAGTGTGTACATGTATTGCAAGCCCCGTTTGTTCGCCTTTCGTTTCGGAGTCGCGCTAACACACGGAGACAAGTCCATGAGGCGCATATATCACTGCTTTTTTGCGGAATGGAGGGAAAAATCCTAATCTTAATCCACCCGATAGTTGGATCACATATTGGAGAGTGAATTGCTGGTAACGTATCATATGTATAGTTTTAAGCACAATTAGCGTGCACAAAAATATTTAGTTTCAGTTCTCTATCAGAACGACCTAGATCGCTAGCGACTCGCGCTAGCGTTCTCTAAAAAGTGTCCGGACGTCAAACACTTTTATATAATATTTTGAAAGCAAATTGCACAACAATTAGAGCATTTGATTGGGAATTATTATCATTTCCCATGTTTTTTTTCGATGATCATTCATATGGAACTGAAATCAACCAAAATCTGTTGGAATTAATTTTTTGGGGGCACTTGGGAAAATACCAATACTCAACGCTCCCTTTAACGTAGTTCAACGTAGTTTAACCTAGTTTAACGCACTTACACCACGTCTGACGCACGGTTAGTTACCCTACGGATCACTACGACCACTAACGTAAGTTACGTGACCGGCCATTAAGTTATTGTTTGGGTATCTGCACAAACATTACTGGCTCTTCTCTTCCGAAACGTTTCGAGTCTCCTCATATAAAATGTACCTACTGGAAGCATGGAACATTTACTTTAACGCGAGTTGATACTAAGTAAATTATAACGACTTTATACAACCCTTTCGTGTAGTTTTGACAAATTGATTATTAGGAAACCTTGGTGAGCTTATTATTTTTACAGTCATACATATCCTTCTTCAGTAATGTAATTTCATATCGTGGACGTTGGGTTGACTTCATATTGTGCATTCCATAGATAAGTTACAGCAAACAGCAAACCCACAGGTTTATGCTTTGATTTTGAAGTGATATAAGAGGACTGGTAGCGATTTTAGCTTTGATAAATAACCCCCAACCGAACGACAAAAATATAAATTTTAAGAATGATATTACGAACTTGTGTATACAAACAAATAAAACTCAATTTTTGCATTAACATCTATGAAGGGCAAATTGTTTTGATATATTTCAAATAACTTTCAAATGGAAGTCGGAGTAGACTACAATCCTTAAAGTCTGGATCATTTGTGTATGCGTCCGTCAACTACATACCCCGAAGATAACGAAATACATCTTTTTACAACTCGGATTGTTTTGTTTATTTTTATATAATTATACAGAAAACGTCAAAACATCTAATGATGGTGCTATGCTTCCTTCTGCTGACACATGGATACCGATTGGGAGAAAATGTGACGTTTCCTTTCCACTATGAATTGAGCAGTCCAGACTCGAGATACGTTTGCACCGTATACCTTCATGGGGCTGATCAACCATACTTTATAAACGAACAAGAGCCGTTCTCAAGTGCGTTTAAACCGGGGCAACTTGAACGATTTGGTGTGCAGTACTATCGCAGCCAACTCAACCTGACTATCATATTCATTATCAATAATCTCCAAATTATTGACAAAGGCCTTTATATTGTACACATTATTGACCTTGTCAATAAAAAAGTGGAATCTGGTGACGAGTATCAAGCTGTTGTAACCGTCACCTATCCACCTGGAAAAGCAAAATGTGAACATGGTAACTTTTCTTCGGACTGGCAGAGGATTCGTTATAATGCCACACTAGGGAGTGACGGCGCCGGTGATCTTGTGTGCCATCAGAACATGAAACGACTTCCTACTGACGGTGATATGACAAATGATGGCCGCTCTGTTTTTGTTGTTTACTATTGGATTCATTACAAAATACCGGTCAAATGTTGCAATTTAGAGCAACATTTGTCAACCTCCCTAGACTCTTGTGATGATATCACCTTCTATCCTTCTCATGAGGAGGTCTCGACCATACATCCATCGGACCAGACGAATGTCTTGTTGGCCTCCAATCAGTCTCTTACAGGTGCGTAATCGTGATAGCTCTGATGTCCATAGCGTTAATTATGTGCCCTTAATTGTCCCTCTATACGGAGAAAGAATTTCAATAGAAGAATATTATTATTAAAGGGATAGATGTGTTCTGGTTTAGAGGGGCCTGTAAAAAATAATTGTTTGTGTGAGGTAATAAAAAACTGAGTGTCAAATTTATAAGAGAATATAATTTTAATGACAGAATATACTTTATATGATCAAAATCGGTT
The DNA here is from genome assembly GCA_037951105.1 of Echinarachnius parma. NCBI lineage: Eukaryota > Metazoa > Echinodermata > Echinoidea > Clypeasteroida > Echinarachniidae > Echinarachnius > Echinarachnius parma. Next base: position 87,044 of record JBAMJV010004001.1, on the reverse strand, counting down.
CAGAGACTACTGAAATATCCCAAAATATATCCTTTTGTAATTATTGTGGGGCCCCACAATAATCCATTAGTTTTGAACCAGCCGTTGAAAGGAGAAAAACAAAATGCGTACACTTTTCTAAAATCTATACAAAGGTTGTTTTTGAATAGTTGTTGATGATCTCTCTATTTAATCATTATTTTGACAAAACATCACATGCACAATTGGTTGAAACCAATGAAGCGTACTTTTGAGTTTTAACGGCTTTTGAATAACATGCGTTTTACTAAGTCGTTTGTAATTGTGTAAACTCTTCGAGCATGGTGGAGTTATAACTATTCGTTTGTAATGTAATAGTGCGCGTTTTGGTTACTAATATTCAGTTTGGCCAACACTTTACTCCCTATACCAAAACTCAACTATCCCTTTAAACAGAAACTACCAGCACAGTGTAGGAAAAAAAAATCCTTTCAGTTGGCAATTATTACCCCGTTTTTTAATTAGAATCTTAACAAAAACACATTTCTGTCCTGCTTACATATTCAATTTAAGTTTTTAAAACTTAAACATAGCAACTGAATACATTTATTTAATCCATAAAGTAGATGAATGAATAGATGCATTTAAGTAATTTGAACCAACACAATTACAAGTAATTAGGTAATTTCTACTTAAAGGTCTTGAGTATTGGTACTTCCCGATATGCCCCTTAACATTAAATTGGTTGGTTTTAGTTCCATTTCAAAGTTCATTAATTGTAATAAAACATGTGAAATAAGAATCATTTCCTTTCGAATGCTCACATAGTTGTACATTTGATTTGAACATATTTTATTTATATAACGTCTGGCCAGGCGATATCTTGACTTTAACAAAATACATAAAATACTTTAACACTTCTTTCAAACAAATTAAAAAGAGGATTTTAAATAGTTGTTGATCATATCTCTATTCAATCTTTATTTTAACAAAACATCACATGCACTATTTTGTATGAAAACTGGTTGTATCCAAGGAGTCTTTAGAGAGCACCCTCTTGAGTTGTAACGACTCTTTAAAAAAAATGAAAACAGGGTTTTACTTCTAGCATGGTGACGTTATAACTATTAGTTTGTACTGTAATGGTGCAGGTATACATTGGTTATTAAATTCAGGTTGACCAAACTCAACTATCCTTTTGAATAACCGGACTGTATATACCTTTATAAACAATTACAAATAAATCGTAGATTAAAGTTAACTTCATGAATATTCATGAATCAGATTTGAAAGATATCAAACATTCAAATGTTAAAGAGGTTGTTCAGATTTGGTATAGAGGGCGCTGCATGAAATACTTTTTTGTGAGATAATGAATACTGAGTGTAACATTTGAAAGAGCATACATTTAATATTATCAAAATTGGTACAGAAACGGCTGACATATCGATAAATATATCCGATCGGAATAAATCTGGGGCCCAGATTTATTCCATGACTAAAAAGAAAAATAAATGACTACACTTTTTCAAAAATTTTAAAAAGAGGTTTTTAAATAAACACAACAAAAAAGTAACTTTCCCCCTAAGCAAAATGGCGTAACTTTAAAAAGAATAGGGTTTGAGCAACATAACTTGGCAGGAATGTTTCTAAAATTATTGGCTAACGTCTCTGTGAAAATGAATTTGATCCGCCATGCCATGCATGAGTGAGCGCACATTAAAGGAAAAATGTCACTTTTCAAAAGTCACAAGAGTCAAAAAATTAAAAACTCGGCAGGATTGTTCCTACACTTGACTAACTTCTGAGTGAAAATGAAATTGGTCCATTGAGTCACGCATGAGTGAGCACACAAAGTGCCAATCTTTCCTTTGATGTGTGCTCACTCATACATGACTCGATGGACCAATTTCATTTTCACACAGAAAAAAAAGGCAAAATTTTCACTTTTTGACTCTTGTGACTTTTGAAAAGTGACATTTTTCCTTTAATGTGTGCTCACTCATGCATGGCATGGCGGATCAAATTTATTTTCACAGAGACGTTAGCCAATAACTTTAGAAACATTCCTGCCAAGTTATGTTGCTCAAACCCTATTTGTTAAAAAGTTACGCCATTTTGCTTAGGGGGGAAGTTACTTTTTTTGTTGTGTTTAGTTGTTAGTGATATGTGTATTTAATCATTATTTCAACAAAACATCGCATGCATAATTTTTTCAAATGGTTGAAACCAATGAGTTTTGAGTTTTAATGGGTCTTTTTGAAAGATGCTTGTTACTTAGTCGTGTGTATTTTTTGTTTTTATAAATTTCACAACCCCTAAAAAGACAGAAAACGACCATAATTAAAAGGATAGTTGAGTTTTGGTATAAAGGGCGCTACACAAATTAATATTCTTGTGAGATAATGAAAAACTGAGTGTCAAATGTGTCAGAGCATACAATCTTAATGACAGAATTAACTTTATTTGATAAAAATGGGTTCAGAAATGGCTGAAATATCCATAAACATAACCTTTTGTAATAATTGTGGCAAGATTCGATCATCTTGAACCAGCCGTTAAAAAAATGAAAAAACGCTTCCTCTTTTCAAAAATTTCGAAAGAGGTTTTTATATATTTGTTAATGATATGTCTATTTAATCATTATTTCAACAAAACATCACATGCATAATTTCTCAAATGGTTGAAACCAATGAGTTTTGAGTTTGAATGGGTCTTTTTGCATGATTACAGGCTTGTTATATAGTCGTGTGTATTTTTTATTTTTTAAAAATAAATTTCGAGCATGGTGGAGTTGTAACTATTATTTTTTATTGTAATGGTGCAGGTTTTGGTAACTAAAATTCAGTTTGACCAAAACTGTACTCTCTATACCAAAACATGACATTTTTAAAAAACCAATGCCTTTTTTAAAAGCACCCTCCTGTGTTTTAATGCCTCTTTTAAAAATGATAACAGGCTTTTTACTTTATAGTCGTTTGTAATTTTCTATGCCTTTCGAGCATAGTGGGGTTATAACTATTAGTTCGTAGTGTTATTTTGCAGGTTTTGGTTACTGAAGGTCAGCCTCAACAAAACTGTACTACCCCTTTAAAGTCTGATTGCAACTTAAGATGCATTGTAATTATAATGGTAATTAATACTTGTGATGAACAATCAGTGGTTAGTGTTTTTTCTGGAAGTAAATGTTATTTTACGGTATATTTGTATGAACATTAACTATTAAAATGTCCATCCAAAAGGCACACGCATGCTAATTGCCTACGGTACAGAAGGAGCTAATAATATACGTAGACGAAGGATATACGAACTATGTAAGCTATATGCATGAATAATACTGCATCGTAATAAATGTATTAACAGGAATAACTTTTCCTAAATAAAAGCGGTATTTCGATACGGAAATATGTTTACACATTTTCCCATCGAACTTATTTTATTCGATAAACATCCTATTTTATTGTACGTAATTATAATGAATAGGTTAGGTATTACACCTAATTTAACATGACGTAACTTTCCATGCGCCTGGGAAGCGGGGTGCTGGTGTTTGTATGTTATAATGTATATCATTATGCTTCGTTTACGAAATTGCCACAAATGACGCTTTTTTTTTTTTTACTTTGGGATAATTTGGATATATGCAAATTATGGTTAGACGATATTGGGCAGGAAGGTCAGCATGCTTCTGTAAACTATTTAATCTTCACAAAGATCAATCACTCAGTGAAAAAAGTGAACAAAAATAACTTACGGGGGTTCAAAATAGCAAAAAGAATCGCTGCTTCGCGGCTATCAGTGAAAATAGCAAAAGAATCACTTACGGGGGTTCAAAATAGCAAACAAAAAATCGCCGCTTTGCGGCTATCACTGAAAAAAGTGAACAAAAATCACTTACGGGGGTTCAAAATAGCAACAACAAAAATCGCCGCTTCGCGGCTTTCACTTAAAAAAGTGAACTAAAATCACTAAAGGGGGTTCAAAATAGCAACAAAAAACCGCCGCTTCGCGGTTATCACTTAAAAAAGTGAACAAAAATCACTTACGTGGGTTCAAAATAGCAAAAGAATTCGCCGCTTCGCGGCTATCAGTGAAAATAGCTAAACAAAATCACTTACGGGGGTTCAAAATAGCAAATAAAATCGCCGCTTCGCGGCTATCAGTGAAAAAAAGTGAACAAAAATCACTTACGGGGGTTCAAAATAGCCCAAAACAATATCGTATATATATATATCTCAGCACCCCCGGTGAAAAAATCGTTCCCAGGCCCCTGTAACTTTCCTGTTTAGGTATATATGAAGAGCTTTCTTCCGAAAGGCGCTATATCAACTTTCGAGAAAAACAAGCTTCTTTGCCCAACTTTGTACACGTGCCTATGGGAATATGACAATTGAACTTTCTATATTTTGATTTTGAGTGAGTAATGTGTCCTAAAATTCCTAGATTCCTACGTAGCTTATAAATGTAGATACATCGTTAACTCAATTATTATGGAAAGTAGATTGGCGCATTTTGGAACTGAGCTCTTCATATGTACAATCCTATAAAAGAAGAGCGCTAAGTCATATTTTGTACTACGAAGATAATCAATTATCTTTAAATATTGTGAGGCTTGGCAAGGGATAGTTGAGTTCTGGTAAGGAGAGTACAGTTCAGGTAAAACTGAATTTTAGTAACCAAAACCTATATCAAATTAAAGTTATAACTTCACCATGCTCGAAAGGAATACAAAATTACAAATGACTAAGTAAAAAGCCTGTTATCTTTCAAAAAGAGCCGTTAAAACTCAAAAGGGCGCTTTCTACAAATTCATTGGTTTCCACCATTAATAATTACATTTTTAGGGTTAAAAAATGATTGAATAGAGGGATAATCAACAACTATTTCAAAATTCTTTTGTAAATTTTGGAAAAATGTAGGCATTTTGTTCTTGTTTTTCTTAAATCATCGAATTATTCCGATTAAAGGGGTAATACAGTTTTGGTAAGGCTGAAGTTTAGTAACCAAAACCTGCTAAGTAAAATTACAAACTAAAAGTTATAACTTCACCATGTTCGAAAGGTATACAAAATTACAAACGACTAAGTAAAATGCCTGTTATCCTTCAAAAAGAGCCATTAAAACACAACAGGGCGCTCTCTAAAATGGCATTGGTTTCAACCATTTTTCATACAAAAGTATGCATGTGATGTTTTATTGAAATAATGATTAAGTTGAGAGATCATCAACAACTATTTAAAAACCACTTTTGAAAAATTTTGAAAAAGTGTAAGCATTTGTTTTACTTTTTGAAAAATCATCGAATGCATATTCTGGGGCCAGATTTATTACGATTTGATATATTTATTGATATTTCAGCCATTTCTGAACCGAATTTGACCAAATAAAGTTTATTCTGCCATTAAAATTGCATGTTCTTTTAAATTCAACACTCAGTTTTTCACTATCTCACAAACAAAAATTGAACTACCCCTTTAAGTATATTTTATTGATATTTCAGCTGTTTCTAAACCGATTTTGATCAAATAAAGTTTATTTTATCATTAAAATGGTATGCTCTTTCAAATTTGACACTCGGTTTTTCATTACCTTACAAACAATTATTGCGCTTTATTTGCGTGGTTTTTGCTTGCATATTGAACTAACTTTGTGTACAGTTTACATTTTTTCATAGAGACTTTTAATATTCGAACATTTCAATCGTAAACTTCAAGTGGAAATTGGAAAACCGAAGCCTGTTCCATCTTCATGTCGGTAATACGATCATAATGATATGTGTGAGAATCGCTACATAATATCAGAGTTCTAAATACGTTTTGGGGATTTCGACAATGTTACTATCCAATTAACTTCGGTGGATTCACAATACAGTGCGCCACCTATCGGTTGCAGCGGACAGGCCAATTTCCAACTTCGGGGTCGACATCACAGTACATGGATGTGCATGTTGTGGCAAGATTAGTATAGCGCGCGCTTTCCGATCATGAGATCCCGAGTTCGAACCCTGCCCCTGCTCCCTGGGGAATTGAGAAAGTATGCAATATCATTGTGTGGGTTTGAAAAGTACCTGTTGACCATGGGTAATAATAATTAAATAATTATTTAAGCGCTTAGAGGCTCTTTGCAATTTGCGCTATATAAATGTCTATTATTATTACTATATTACAATTTACAGCCTAGCACCACTGAGCTGTATACGGCCTTATATTTCGATGTCGACCATTTCCCATGAGGCATTGCGTATTTCGGCCTGTCCGCTGCAACCGATAGGTGGCGCACTGTATTGTGAATCCACCGAAACTTGATTATTTAAAATAGTGAATTGTTCCTACATCTTTAAGCATACATGAACGGAAACTGTACAACTAAAACATATCCCTAGCAATAGTTATTACAATTAACATTATGCAGAGAATACAGGCATAATTATTATATCACTGATGTTCAATATTTGCATTCATGCTTAACATGTTATACTTTTTCTCCCCGCTATCCCTCCGTCTCACCCCCATATCGCCCCCCTCCCTACCACGCACCCCTTCGCCCTTTCTCCTTGCATCCCCTTCCTTTTCCTCACTCCTTCTCCTACCCCTTTCCTCATCCTCTCTCGACCCCCTATTCTGTTGTGTTCACTACAGGTGATGGCCGGAAATATGACCCGAGCTCCCGCATTGTGAACATATGCCTGGGCACTTATTTTATATTAGTGTAAGTTGGCTGCAATGCCTTTCTTTCACCAGGACCGTAACTTGTTTTGTTAAATATAGTCAGGTTCCGCATTATATTGGAAATTGATTATGGATTTTAAATATTTCGTCGTAAGTTTTTCAAAGCCGAGGACGGAAATTTTCGCCATTATTGAGGCCGAGACCAGGGCTATTGCTCACTTTTCGAGGTCCAAGACTAGCGACAATGACGGTCGAGACAGGGTGGTTGAAACCCCCCCCCCACCCCCCCCCCCCCCCCTCCCCTGGGTATGCTTCTATGTGCGTAACTATGTATGTGGTTGTATAAATAAATGTATATACAGTATGTTTATTTGTGAATACGTATGGATCATTTTTGTGTAACTTAAATTGAATGAGCATGTCTGGAAATTGGTCAGTCATTGACGAAATTGCACAAACGAGCGACTGCCACGCTTGCCGTATTAAATTGAATGCCCATTTGTTGAAAATAGCGCCCAATTATGAAATCGAATGCCCATTTGCGAATTTGTAGTTCGCGATTTGACATTGGGGTGCCAAATACGAATATGCATGCTCGGAATATGAATTTGAATGACCAAGGCGACTCCTCCACTGCAATTTGACGAAATTGAATGCACATAAAACGAATTTGGGCGCGTAATGTGGGAAATTGGCTGGGAAACCTATATTAAATCCTTGTTTTTGTTTTCCATCCAGGTTTTTTTCCTCCTCTTACTGGGACTTATCTATGGAACATTGGAGCACAGGGCCAGACGTCAGGAACGGTAATGAAAGAAAAGAGCCGAGCCAAAAGCAGCAATAGCTGCAATGACTATTGCGCAGACCATATCTCGCCAGACAAATGAATGCATTTGTTCACCCTGTCTGTAACAATACATAACGACTGCAATTTGACATTAATTGCTAAAGCTTCATGGCAACCCTGGAACCCCTCATACATTTTGGTATAATCATCCGCCATAAACCAATACGTGAATAGCGAGAATTGTGAAGGCAATTTATATAATAAAGAATATTTGAGGCATTGAAACCCTGCTTTTTTGGGGCTTACGTCTTATTGGATTGTGCGACCTGTAATTTAATCATGTTAGTAATGCCTAAAGCGGGGATTTTCTTGAAGCAGTGCGGTTATCGTAAGATGACTCACTGATTTATTATTTATTGTGAAAATGTTCATGACATAAGACAAATTTATTTTTAGATACTTATGCTGGATTTATACTTATGCTGCAAAAATTATGTGGAACATAATAACTCTATTCTGGGTTATGAGTTTAAAGGGATAGTTTAGTTTTGGCGAATGTTAGTAACCGAAACCTGCACCATTTTATAACAAACTAATATTAATAGCTCGACCATACTCAAAAGGAATAAGATAATACAAATGACTAAGTAAAAAGCTTGTTATCATTCAAAAAGAGCCGTTAAAACTCAAGGGCGCGCAATCTACAGACTCATTATTGATTTTGTGCGCCTTTTTTTTTTCAAACGTGATAATTGAGAATTCAATCATATACCATTCTCATTTGTAGATTCTTACAAATGAATTTCACAAAGTGAGTGGATCACTCTAAACAGCTTAATGTAAATTTGTAAATAGATGTGTGTACACCGAGAGGCATAGGGGCAGACAGACATGACAGAGAACCGCGTTTATAAACGGACTTTGATTTTTAATTTGACTATACTGCATAGCATATTATATGTCGTAGTGTTCTCTATGTGCTGCAAAATTTCCAAAAATAATTATTTATAATCATGGGAATTTAAAAAGAATATCATGGGAATTAAAGAGGCTAAATTTGGATAAAAGCCTCACAATATTTAAACGTGGTCACCCGTATATATACATGTGACTAAGTGCTCTTCTATTTCTCAAACGCCAAATGGGTGCCTTTCAAGCTCATTATTGCACATAATATGTTATTACCAATGAGTGCATTTAATTTAACACTGTGTTGTGTTATGTTATGTAATAATGTATTACGATGTTTCCTGGACATAATAACACGTCTCGTAAATATACCCAGGAATTTCATATAATTACCGTCAAGATAAATATACTATTATTATACCAATGGTAAGAGAAGTTTCAAACAAGGGATGTATATTATATATATCAAAATAATGTGTACATCTAACATTTGTAAAATGTATTCTTAACATTAAGTTTCAGTTTAAAGCTTCATCAATGTATATTACATTGTTTTTGTGTGTATTATAACTCATGCATGAGTTGTCTTGTCTGAATCATTATACCAAAGTCTATGTTCAATCATTCAGTGTATAATTTCTTCGTGATTTCGAAATATCACTAAAAAGAGTTGCTATATAGTCATCATATGTACCACAACCTTATTCAGTTTCAGTTTATTTATTTCATTTTCACAGAACAAAATATTTATACAAATCCATATTTACTACAGAGAATAGAACTATTTTTTCAACATAATCATGAATCAAAATGATACAGTGGTAAATCGGATTTAGAAAACAAACAAAATATAATATAAGCTGTGAAAATGGAGGGTCCTCTAAAAAGCCGAAGCTTGTAAAGTGAGAAACCCTCTGCAAACAAAATTTTGAGAATTGTGAGGAACAAAATGTAAAAGTATTTCGGTAACATGTTAAGATAATACATAACTATATATAATTCTACTTTACGCCATGTGCAAGCCAAACAAAAATGAGTATTTGTAATAAATATGTTTGTATCTAACACTAAATCAAATAACTTAGTACATGAACCAATACTAAATTTAATCAATATCAATTAATATAATACAAATAAGAGTATGAATATGTTGCCAAACGTGTTAGTAAACTAATAGGTTAGGGATGGCGGTACTATTATCAAAATTGAATTGAAATAATTGTACATAAACTAAATTAAAACGTCAATAAGCGGAGGTATATTTTTTTAATAAATAAGTTTTTAATCTTTTTTTAAAGCAATTCTTAAATGGGGCTGTTTTTACAATTTCAGGGAGAGAATTCCAAAATTTTGGGCCTTCATAAGAGTAAGAATGTTGAGCCAAACGCGTTCTAAGTAGGGGTAAATGAATGTCACCAGTGTGCCTGGTCGGATAACTGTGGATGGATTGATTAAACTGGAACATTGAATTAAATACTGCTGGTAATACATTGTGTTTATAATCATACATAAACAAGCCTAGCTGATACAGAAATAAGTCATTAATTTTCAGAACCTTATTATCAAAGAATAAGGGGTCAGTATGAGCCAGAAAATGAGTATGACTAATGATTCGAATTACCCTTTTTTGTAGTAAAATTATCTTATCTAGTAATGTCTGGCAAGCATTACCCCAAGCCAACAGACCATAATTTAAATAAGGCAAAATTAAAGATGAATACAAGGTCAATAATGATTTGTTAGGGAGACAATTCTTCAATTTATTAATTACACCAATGTTTCGGGAAATAATCCTACAGATTTTATCTAAATGAAATTTCCATGAAAGTTTGTCATCAATTATGACGCCTAAGAATTTTATATTAGAAACCTTCTCAAGTGGAGAGTTATCAAAAAATATATCACTCGGTAAGGAACTGAGGGTGTGACTGAATAACATATACTTCGTTTTTTGTAAATTTAAGGAGAGCCGGTTAGCTCTTATCCATTGAGTGAGTTTTTGCAATTCAGAATTAATTATATTAACCAATTGAATAGGGTCATGGTGGGAATAAAACAGGGTGGTGTCATCAGCGAACAGTATGAAAGACATTACATTTGAGGATCTACAAAAATCATTTATATAGAGGATAAACAAAAGTGGACCCAACAAACTACCTTGCGGAACTCCGCACTTAATGGAATGAAAATTTGAGTTGGACCCATTTAAAGAAACAAACTGTTTTCTGTGAGATAAGTAACTTCTGAACCACTCCAAAGCCTTCCCACGAATACCATAGTGATTAAGTTTATAAAGTAGAATGTCATGATTGATCGTGTCGAAGGCCTTGGAGTAGTCCAGAAATAAGCCCACTGAGTGAGATGACGTATCAAAGGAATAAATAACTTTATCTAAGAAGGATAATAAAGCATGAGAAGTGCTATGATTTTTGCGAAAACCAAATTGGGACTCGTTTATTATATTGTAAGAAGTCAAAAAGGCAATTGTTCTTTTAAAAACCAGTTTTTCAAGGACTTTTAGTAACGAGGACAAAAGTGAAATAGGACGGTAATTATTAATGTCTAACTTATCACCTTTTTTAAACAAAGGTATGACTTTTGCAATCTTCATTTTAACCGGCACTACGCCATTGAGCAGAGATATGTTAAACAAGTGAATTAAAGGATCAATTATAAAGGGCAACATAAATTTTAATATAACATTATTGACACCGTCATTACCTGAACTTTTCTTATTTTTCAATTGAGATATTATGTCCCAAATTTCTTGTCTTTGCGTAGGGGCGAAAAAAATTGAATTAGAATTAGAAGGACCTAAGAAGTCAAAGAACGGTTTATCAGGCCGTTGAATGTTTTGAGCGAGGTTTTCACCAATAGTAGAAAAATATATATTGAATATTTCTACTATATCATTAGGATTACTAATAATATGTCCATTATAATTAATTTTAGTAATATTATTTCTATTTGAGACCAAATTCATTGCTTCCTTTAAAATCTTCCAAGTATTTTGCATATCATTCTTAAAGAATTCTAGCCGATTAACAAAATAATTTTTTTTTACAAACCGTAAAATTCTAAGCAAAGTATTTTTATAAGAATTATATTTTCTTTTAACTCTATCGGTACCATCCAATTTATATTTATAATATAATCAATTTTTCTTATTAATTGACCTCAATAATGATTTATTTATCCAAGGGAGTCTTGGAGTAGTTTTATAATTATTAGCTGAAACTCTTTGTAACGGGATATTACTATCCATATTTGAATCTAAAATATTTAAAAAACATTCATAGGAAGTATTCATATCATCATTATCTAAAACCTCCGACCAATCTACACGTTCCAAGCTAATACCAAGTCTTGCTAAGTTTTCAGGAGTTAGTCGACGACTTAATGGACGGGGACCACCGTTTTTTACAGAATTGGAGAGAGAAAAATATGAGAATATAGGAAAATGATCAGAAATATCAGAAATAACAATGAATGATTCAGGATGAGGGATAACATTACTAAAAATATTGTCTATTAAAGTAGCGGACTGAGGAGTCACACGGGTGGGTTTAGAGATTAATGGCAAAAAAGAAGCAGAAAGAAATAACTCCAGAAAATCGTGTGAGATATTATCATTTTTCAATAAATTAATATTGTAGTCCCCCATTAAGAAACAATCTTTATTATTGAAAAATGGGTCTTTAAAAAAATTACCTAACTGCAACAAAAAGTCCTGAGAATTGCCATTCGGCGGACGGTAAATGACCCCTACCATAATACTTTTACGGCCTGGAACAAAAATTTCAATAAAAAGTGATTCCAGTATATCATTACTTATACTAAACTCATTACAAATATTAAAATTAAAATCTTTAGAAATGTAAAGAGCAACGCCACCCCCTCTCCTAACCTGTCTATTATTAAAAATATAGTCATAATTTTGAAGAGCGAATGGTATATTAGAATCGGAATCTAGCCACGTTTCTGTAAGACCAATTAAGGAGGGAGCATTATTGGATGGGTTGTTTAAGAATAGTTGAAGGTCATCGAAATGTTTATTTTGACTTCTAATATTTAAATGCAGTAAGGAGAAAGTATCCGATTTAGTATTCAATAATGTATCTTTAAATTGTCGATCAGTTATATATTTGGAGAGGGGATGTAAGTGGACTGGGTCATCATCGTCAAAATCAAGAGACAATTGCTCCGATGATGAATTGTAAAAATCGGCAATAGCATTATCAAGTGAATCAGGGATTATATTATCATACAAGGGGGGTCGTAGCAAATCAATTAATTCACCATTTGTTGAATTTAAGTTAACATCACAAGGCAACGTATTCATAATTTACAAAATGAAGTCAAAATAGGTATATAATTTAGCATAAATAATACGAACTTAGCGTAAAGTATGGCGTACCAATACATGAAAATAGCATTAATTTTCTTAATTATGGCAATTAAGTTACTCAAAGAGATAAATAACAAAGTCTGTCTGAGGACATGGGCAAATTCGACAAACATAATAAACAAAATTATCACGAGAAATATTATGCAAATAACACATATATATATTGGCCTGCACATGGCGTAAGACAAAAACTTAGACATAGAATCAAACTCATTATCAAAATCAATCATGAGGTAAGGTAACTAAACAAACGAGTGACGTAATTTCAAGGCAACTCCGTAATAGCGGAAACAAAATCCACATGAGTAACATCAATTTAAGAAGTGAGTAGCATAGATATTGTGAGAAAAAAAAAGAATAATACAATTTTAACAGGGAGGACAATAATTTGAAAACCTTTAAGAAAAAAATCAACAAGTAACAAACTTACATAAAAAGAAAGTATTCATCAAATAAGAACAAGGTGATATAATGATAAAAAGTCATAGGTAACCCACAGAAAATTACAAGAATACAAAATACAAAGTACATAAGATTAAATTCATTAACGAATAATACAATGCAAATATTTAATGCAACGGTAAAGAATGGTCTAAGCTGTATTTAAAATCTCGCAGTCACCCCGTATATAAGAGCCCTTGAAGAGTAGCCTATTAATTCAGTCCAACATAACAATGTGGACGAAGTGATAAAAAAAATCCGAAAAAAACATAACACTCAATTGCTCGTAATACGCATTTAGAAAATGTAAAAAAGAGAGAGTAATTCCCATATTGGAAAAAATCGGCGAACAAGGAAACCATAAGAGTTTTGCTCATATTAAAGAAATTGAAGGAAAAAGTATTGTTGGGCTGATCAAAAAGTTGAGCTGCCTCATTACTCCAAAAATAATTAGTGTTTTATGAATTATAAGGAGGCATATAAAATATACACATTTGGATTATAAAGTCAATAGTGTACAGTCGAGAGGAAGGCCATCACAAAAGGTAGAGGGCGACGAAATGAGGTGAACCTGTAAATTTTTCAAAATTTTAGTGTGATTGACACTATTATTTTCCTCCTCGTAAATAAATAAGTCCTTCCAACCGACGTACAGCTGAATAACATACTATAACATTTACCATTGTTTAGCAACTGCTAAGTAACCATGGCAATATAAACTGCTTCAAAAACCTCCGTATAGAAAAAAATAACGGATATAGCTAGCAGTCATTGAAATAACATAAATTAGAAAGTTTTGACATAAAAAATTAGGTGGACATACTTCAGAATAAATGGTAAAGATAAGTTGACAATACAAAATTCATTTGCATAAATCATGCATTATGATCCAGGGTGATTCCATAGCAAGGCTCACAAAAAATAAGGAGACGGGCCTCAAAACATTACATGCTACTCAATGAGGTTAAAACCACTTGAGAATTGACTACAAAGTAATTCCTTATAGGGCCAATTTCGTTAATCTAGAATCAACTTGGAGGGAAATGGCAATCATTAAACATCATGGAATGGATTAATACGTGATCATAAAAACAATGTCAGAATAATAATTATTTATCTGAAAAAATGACATCTTCAGACTGGTCTGACTCAACCTTGAATGATCAGCTTGAGCCGTTGTATTATTAACGAATGTTTACTTTAGAGATCGAGAGTGAATGCTTCAGTGAACAGTGAGCAAGATAATTGAAGCTGGAATTTGAAGATAAGTTCGGTGAACTGTAACTGCATTCAAGCTGAAGGTTGATGTGTTGATGGGTAGTATATCAAGCAATGAATGACTTATCAAGATAGCTATACCCACAGCAAGACATTGGTATCGAAAAAATAGTGCTGCATTTGAGAGGTTCATGGTAATAAAACGGCGTCAAATGAACCTCATTCAATACCCAGTAAGTATTGTCGGGGACGGTCATATTATTATTCAAGTATTTTAGTTAGCCCTACACCAATATAACACTTGAAGCACAGTGAATGTCTCAGTTGTTTTGAAAGAAATCACAATTCTAAAATTGTAACCATACTTTGGTAAAAAGCAAACAATACATGATAGTGAACAAAAAGAACGTGTTATTTTTTCTGGAAGGTGCTAACTGAAGTCGTAGGACTTTGCCCCGTAAAGAAGTCAAAGGAAAATCATATATTACTCGATTTGTATGTAAACATGGAAAAAGGGTAGTTAACAATAATACTGTATATTATACAATCGTAAACATTCCGATTTTTTGAACTGATCATTGTTCAGATAAATATCAAAATCCTCGATCGTACGACGCCCCCTCGAAAGTAGACTACTATTAGCATGACTAGTATGTCCAAAACAAAGTATCACCTGCATAATCCCATCACCTAGCAGACAGACATCACAACCCCTGTCCTTAAAGGGGAATTCCATCCAAGAAATTTGATGTTTGCTATAAAATGAAGTGAATATGAAGAATCATGATCGAAAACCTGAGCCAAAACGGTAGAGCAATACAAAAGTTATGATAGGATGAACTTTGCTCTGATTTTTAGTATCGTTCGAAATTGCTATCAATCGTGGCGTCACTTGTGAGCTGCAGCCATTTTGACTTCTACATGGAACTTTTACAAAATCTAAATTTTCTTAATAACAAAGCAAATTTATGAGCTTACAAATTCTAGAATAGTTGGCCAATCGATATTCTTCTATGAATTCGTGAAAACAATCAGAGAAATTTTAATTTTTAGCAACGAAAATGAGAAATAAGTGTATTTTCATGTACTAAAGCCATGGCGAGTTGCTCGTCAATGATGTTACATATGGCGGCAATTTTGAAACGATCGCTCATTACCACATGATGTTCAAATAGGTATAACTCTCGCGTTTCTTGTCCGATTTTGATCAAACTTTCACCAATAATGCCTCTTATTCTGCTTATTCAAATAACGAATGGTTTTATCAGGCCCGGAATACCCCTTTAATGCTCCCCCCCCCCCCCCCCCCCCCCCCGTTGCCGCCACATTAATATAGAGCAAATAAAAAAAACACTTTGCCTCACTAAAAAAATTCCCGACTCCCGAAAATAACACTGTCATAGGATGTGGTTTCTACTTGATATGCAAAATATTGTTGTATATAAATGAAAATGGAATGCTAGCTTTTATATTCACAAGTTGGAAGTGGTTTACATGTTTCTTTAAACTAGGTTGTATTTGCTATGTATTCATAATGTGCCTAATATAATTATGTAGTTTACTGTACACAATACAAAGTAAATCATGGATATTTGTAATAGAATATATTCGCACTCCATTTTCAAAGTGATTATTAGAATGTTTGTCCGGAAGTATTATTTCTGTATTGTACAATAACTTTAATTGCAATGTATACCATACCTCAACCAGTAACGGATCACCTACCCAAATTTGTGCATGAAGACGTTTATGACTATCTAATTGTTTTAAATGTTCATAATTCAAAGAGGAATGTGCATCTTATATTAAAGTCATCATCTCCTCTAAACAATGCATAAATCTCAGTAACATGATCATCGTGCATCTAATGACAAAATGTTCAGATTTCCGATTTTCAAGAGAAAGTAAAACAAATCTGTTTTTTATTCACAAGATGTTACGTTCAATGGATCTATCAGTCATCCTTAAATTACTCAGAAATAGGTCCTGGTGAATACTCTACACCATTTTCGGGGATTTGGGGGTGCAGGACTATAGTAAGAAATGCCAACTTTAATATATATTACAAGCAGAAATGAACTTTACCAGTAACGGATCACCCAATTCAAAATCTTAACAAATCAAAATGAACGATCAGAATTCATTTTTGTTGATCTAAAAATCGTATTTCACTAAATATTTGTGATATTTCTAATTGAAAAATGTAATTTTTCTGTACATTTTGGAAAAATCCGACATTTTGTGTGATTTTTGCCAACGTTCCATGTCGCAGATTTAAAATCTTCATAATTACAGAGAGAAGCAAGTTTAAGTTGTCAAATTTTTCCTGGATACACATTGTTGATTGGCAAACACTTTGTGAACAAATCAAGATAATCGGTCTATTAATTTTTAATGAAACAAGGTGATCCGTTACTGGTGAAGTGGTGATCCGTTACTGGTAGAGCGTAAGAGTTCTTAAAACGCGCAGCAACTTGCGTATTAGCGGCGGATTTAGTTCCAATCTACAATATTCATAATCTTTCCAACGATGTGTAATAGTCCATGAGAAATAATTTTAGCAAGACATTGAATGCACTGAAAAGTGATCCGTTACTGGTTGAGCTACGGTACAGAATTGTGGCCCTTAAAGTTGTAATTTGCAATGTACCTTGGTTGAAATAATTATTGAAACTATGCATTCATGTACTTTCAAAAATATACCATAATGTACCTTGCAATTGTAATATATCATATTTCGCTGGGATAATTAAGTATCTGTGTTCATGTGTATACATTATTGTATAATTATACTGTATTTGTATAAATTTTGCTAAGCATGACCTAATTCACTATATGAGAATTGAATTGATGTGTTGTTAAAACATTTTTTTCAATAAAAACTTTCCTGCATCATTCGGACATCTTCCTACAATGATTTAAATACAGGAATTAAGTCTCAAATGTCATTTTGGGCAATACCTGACACTTTACAGGTGCACCTTTAACAATAGTGAAGCAAGTGGTATCCAAATATCGCTTTCCTTGATTTTATCTACTCAGAGTGTATGTGTTATTTTTTGTTGGTGCGTGTGAATTATGTATTCTGAATAGTACACTTTTGTATTTTAACACACACATTATGTTTGTAAGAAACAATCTCCAATAGTGTTTGTATATTATTCTTACCACAATACAATATTAACTTGCTCAAGATGAATGCGAATTTCTGTCAATATAATCAACACTTGTAATCACTCTGAATTACTAGAATATCCTTACTCTAAAACCATTCCAAGTGTCCTCAAGCTCATAGAAATTATGTGTAAATATTATTGTGGTAATATGAATTAAAATATAAATTAATTTCGATATCAGGATATTTAAACTCGTAATACATTGTATCACGCTTTGTTTATTAATGGCAATTGTATATTATTTATATTTTGTTCTGCTGGAATGTCAGTGATGCAGCTTTTTAATAAATTATGTTTGAATTCAATTCATAAAAAGAATTTCGTGTGGTCACGCGCACTTTCTCTTTTTTTTTGTATTGAAAAGTCGGTTTAATAATCCCTGACTGTTCGAGCAATTAATGGTTTCATTAGAACGTCCCCAATTCAAGGGTCTTTGTGGCTTGACGATTGAGCACCGGTCTAGCAATATGGAGGTCTCGGGTTCGATTCCCGGCGAAGCCTATTTTTCTTTGTTCATGTTCAATCATGATAGTGACAACTCTTCTATAACCAGCAATGTTCTGCCCCTAGGTTTGATTTTAAAACAAAGTTTGAAAAACTCTTAATCCAAACAAATATACAGTTCTGTTGCAGAAACAGTTAGTTACTGAGATCTATGAATTTGTTATAGTATTCAATTATCCTGTATCATTTATTTGTAGTCTTATGTATCCCGGCCATCTTCAGTGCTCTTTAGCCCTGTTCTCCGAGATGGACCTGCATATAATATGGTTGTATAACTCGGCCATTGGATACACCAAACTATGCACTTTCTCCACTCCCTGGCGAGCATTCCCGCAGATGTTATTTTTTACTGTTGTAATATACATCATCATTCATGCCCATATTGCACCTGACCGGGGGGCGACAATGTGGATGAAGTGACTTGCTGTAGGATACTAGTGTTGTATTGGCGGCATAGATGTGGGTTTGAACCCGGCTCCCGTTCTTTGCAGTCAAGCGCCTATCCGATAGAGCCACAACACCTCCAGTCCACTGAATTTCGTCTGAATGCTGTGTGATATATTTATATATTACAAAGAACACTCTTTACCTGTAGTGAAAAGGGGGAAATTAATGTAATATTGTATCACCTTCTGCCCATTGATTTTGACTTCACTCGAGAAACGTCTCCAAACGCTTATCAATTCAATCAAAGACATTGGTATGATAATTGGGAAGCATTTGAAAAAAAAAATCATTCTTCTGCATGGTACCATAGGGCATACAACAAGGTATACGAGTTAAATGTGAAAGCTCCAAATAATTCTGGTTGAATTCTAAAAAGTTAATGGATCGCCCTAAGCAAAATGCTAAGACACAATCAATAATCTGTTATTAAAGCAAAATCATTCAAATCTATACAAAACACACATGTGGATAGCGTCTATTAATAACTATGGGACAATGCAATACGTCGTGGGAGATTGTGTGCTTCTTTCTCCATCCTTTCTCCATTTATTTTTTGAAGAGAACAATATAATGTTTGAATAACATCACAACGGTATCCATACACGTATTCTATATTTATGACATTTGAATTAATATGTTTTGAATAGGTCTGGGATGCTTAAGGTGGCAACCTCGCCTTTTCATTAGATGTATCGCTATTTAGCTTTGAGCCATTTATACACACCACACCACATCTTCAGAAATTGATGAGTTGCAGGAACGTGAATACTGTATTTAATTTACAGCAATATATCAAATTATCGAATCTACTATCAAGTTTTCGACATTTAACTAAAAAGAGAAAAATTTTATTCAAATGGCGAAGTGATTTATCCATCGCCCTTTGGGAAAAAATTATACCCTTTCCGAAAATAATTATTGTCATAATTGTAGAGTTAAAGGGATAGTTGAGTTCTGGTAAGGAGAGTACAGTTTGGGTGAAACTGAATTTTAGTAACCAAAACCTGCATCATTACATTACAAACTAATAGTTATAACTAGAAAGGAACACAAAATTACAAATGACGTAGTAAAGATCATGTTATCATTCAAAAAGAGCCGTTAAAATGTAAGAGGGCGCTCTCTAAACACTCATCGGTTTCAACCATTTTGAATAAAATATTGTGCATGTGATGTTTTGTTGAAATAGTTATTAGATAGAGAAATAACCAACAACTATTTAAATACCTATTTTGTAACTTTTTGAAAAGAGGAAGCATTTTTTAAAATTTTTAACGGCTGGTTCAAAATTCTCTAATAAACCTGGGGCCCCAGCTTTATTACAAATTGTTATATTTATGGATATTTCAGCCGTCTTTGAACCGATTTTGATCAAACAAAGATGATTTTATTAGTTAAATATTATGCTCTTTCAAATTTTACACTCAGTTTTTCATTACCTCACGAAAAAAATAAGTAGTCTAGCGCCCTCTCTACCAAAACTCAACTTTCCCTTTAAATGAACATCATAATGAAGTTGAATTGCACAATATTATTGCGAAAGAGAAGCAAGCGGGGAAGTTTATATAGAGGGCGCTTCTAGTAATACTTTTTTGTAAGGTAATGAAAAACTAAGTGTCAAATTTGAAAGAGCATACAATTTTAATGACAGAATAAACTTTGTGGTACAAATCGGTTCAGAAACAGCTGAAATATCAATAAATATATTTGATCGGAATAAACCTGGGAACCCAGGTTTTTTCGATGATTTAAGAAAAACAAAATGAAAGCCTTACACTTTTTCAAAAATGTACAAAAGATATTTAACATAGGTGTTGATGATCTCTCTATTTCATCATTATTTCAACAGAACATCGCATAAACAATAACAACAAAAATGGTTTAAACCAATGCGTTTTTAGCCGACGCACTTTTGTGTTTTAGCAGCTCTTTTTGAATTATAACAGGCTTTTCACTAAGTCGTTTACAATTTGTATACCTTTCGAGCATGGTGGAGTTACATTATCAATATTAGTTTGTTATGTAATGGTGCAGGATTTGGTTACCATGGGTACTACGATTCAGTTTGACCAAAAATGTACTATCCCTTTATTAAAAAGTGATAGCTGGTAGAGTGCAATTCAAAATATCTTTTGCATGGTGAAAAAGGCAAGGGTATGGTTAGTATGATTGTAAAAGCACATCATTTTCAAAACAAAACAACATTTGCTTGATCAAATATGTTCAGAAACGTCTGACATAGTTATCTACAAAATAAAAGTCGCGGGCGTTCAATTTCATGGGCGATTACAATTATATAAAAGACACTACACCTACTCATATACCTTAAAATAGTTTACCAATCTGTCAATATTTTCTGTTTTGAGTATCTGTTTCAGGAAAAACAAATGAGATTCTCAAATATAGAAGGTTCTTCCAGTCTTCTTCCAGTCCAGTTCCGAACCGTATAAAGGTGGTCCAATTCAGACACGGCTCTAGTCCAGTTGAACTGTTTTGCAACATTCATTTCTATTTCGGCCATGGTTAAAATAGTTGGTGATTGACACGTTCTAAGAAACAAACAAACAAGCCAAAACTAATAATGTTTACAGTTTCTGCACATACATTGTTATCGTCCTTTATCAACCTCCCTTGGTCAATAACTCATTATTGCCATCGATTTAATAACATGAGTGCATTTCCGAAACGAATTTAATCAATCATTAAAAAATTATTTAAAAAGGGAAATATCAAAATAATAGTCTATGCAATTAACATAATACAAACATCTAGTAAGTGAGATATTCAGGTTAGCCTATATAGCAAATGAGGGAACCAACTGCACATAGTTTGAGAGCAAGGTATAACTTTTATTCATTCACTGATTAACGAGAATATTATGATTTCACTTTTTTGTCATTTTATGAGAAAAATCGCAAAACAGCAAAATATAGCAAGTTAAAATAAAATAAGTGGACGCATACGCATTAACTAGTACACTCGTGCTCTATAGAATGTTAGAAATACATCTATATCATACTCATGATTAACAGTAAAAAGGGTTTCTAGGGATTAGAAATTATAACTACTCAAATTCTTCCGCCTTTGATGTTTTTACACCCACAATAGTATTTGTTTCGCCTTTATGTCAAATTTACACCCAATTACATCTAATTATACCCGCTTTTGTTGTTGCTCAGTAAATAAGGAAACGAACTGGTTACAATGTACATACATTTATATTTGCATGTTTTGTTTGCCCTTGGAGAAACCGCTAATTTGTATATATTATTGTTTTAATGGCCAAACAATTTAACAGTACCGTTTTCTAATTAATCAAATTCATCCGATTGTTGAATTGTTAAATAAAAAACAAATATTTCACACCATCAACTTTACCATTTTGGTTTGTATAGGATTTTACTAATGACCCATCGGCATATAATTATAGCTATGCCTCTTGGTCATTGGTTATTCTCCTGGTTTAAAGATTATTCCCATGATTACGCAATTTAAATAATTGAAACTGAGCAATTTGAAGATGATTGAGCTTCGTCGGGATTCGACACCGAGCGATTTTAAAGGGATCTAGTAACTTTGTTGACATGTGCCAAAAAAGTAATTACTGACAATGTGTATTGTTGTGATTTGATACTCTGAGTAATTTTGTGAAAAATGGAAGTTACATGACCAAGTAATACGCGAAATGATGCAAAGTGATATTCATTAACTCATTGCAATGAGTTTGTACACGGTTATGACTATCAAGAGGATAATTTAAAGTCTGAATATTTCAATCGTAAATATCTTACTACCGAAAGGGAAATTCGTAAAACCAAACTCGTCCTATGCTTCTATTGTTAAAACAAATTCAACAAGATAGGACAGAACCACTAGAGTTCCAAGTACGTTTTGAGGATTTCGACAATGTTACTAGATCCCTTTAAAGGTTTTTGTTGTTTTTGATTCAGGATGAGGAAATAAATTAAATGAAATTAATCAAACTCCAACTGTTACTATGTTCAACCAGAAGTACAATTATGTTATCTCCTTAACACCCCCTCAAAAAAACAAATTAAACATAAATACAAACATATTATACCATACAATTATTTGTATACACTATAATGTTCGACGTAGAGGGCTCGTTACCATAAGTTTAAAAACCTCACTCGGGTCCATCCACAACGAATAAATGAAATACGGTCTTCTACCTATTGAAATAAAGCAAACATAATTATGACTTGTGTACATTATCACCGGCATTTTTGGGGGTTAATTTTCAGAGCAATTACGTTTGTTTGAATGAGGAGACAGGGAGGCAAATGTATGAGGAAGAAAGCAAAACAAAAATGAAGAGAATATTACGATGTTTGATTTCAAAGGCGGCATAATTTGGCAGAGACACACATGGTATAATGTTTGTTCATACATAATTATATGGTAGGTCAACGCAGAGAGCTCTATTACATGAATCAAATGGCTCGTATTCATTTTAAAAATAAAATTTTTGTATAGCGCATATAATACATTGCAAATACACGTCCCTATGAGCTTGTAGTATCACCCTGGTTGTAACTGGTACAGTTCAGACCTGCACCATTATCTTGCACACCATCTCCACTTCCCGGGGAACATACTAGCCAACAGCAGTTATGTGAAAACGCCCAGGTCAGTTAAAGGGATAGTTGATTATTGGTTAAACTTAACTTTAGTAACCAAAACCTGCATCATTACGATACAAACTAATATTTATAACTCCATCCTACTCGAAAGGTATACACAATCAAAAACGACTAAGTAAAAACCCTGTTATCATTAAAAAAGAGCCGTTACAACTCAAGAGGGCGCTCTCTAAAAACTCATTGGTTTTAGCCAATTGTTCATACAGAATTGTGCATTTGATGTGCGTTTTGTTAAAATAATGATTCAATAGAGATATCATTAACAACTATTTAAATACCTATTTAGATTTGTTTCAAAGTAGTCTATAATTTTTTTTCTTCTTTTTTTTCTAAAAAGTCAAAATGTCCCCCGGCCGCTAGACTTATGGATAAAATATCTTAAAATCAAATGTCTTAACTATGAGAGCATTTGAAAGGGAATGATTCTCATTTTACATGTTTTATTCAAGGAACTTTCAACTGGAATTAAAACCAACCAATTTAGTGTCAAGGGGCATTTCGGAAGGTACCAATACTCAAGTGTACCTTTAACACCCGATCAGGTACCCATTTATACTCCTGGCATATATATACTAGAGCAACAATATGGATAAAATGCATTGCTGAAGGACATAACTGACGGAACATCGACGGAGATTGAACTCACGACCTCAAGATTTGAAGTCAAGCATATACAGCAGCTTGTCCCAGAAAAAATTACAACGGAACTTTCCGCAACGATAACTTTAAAGATAATAGATCAATCAAAATGATATTTCAGGGTATGAAACTATAACTTATTACCTACGTCTTGCAGAAAACCCTATTCGATTTGCTTCAGTGGTCATGGAGAATTAGGATCTTTTGTCAATCATGTCAGATGTCCCTTCCCTCCAGATTTTGTAAGGAGACGTGTTGTCCATTGACAACGGGACTTTCTGCAACGATAACTTTAAAGATAGTGGATCAATCAGAATAATATTTCAGGGTATGAAACTATAACTTATAACCCTCCAGATTTTGTAAGGAGACCATTGACAACTTTCTGCAACGATATCTTTAAAAATAGTAAATCAATCAGAATAATATTTCAGGGTATGAAACTATAACTTATTACCTACATCTTGCAGAAAATCCTATTCGATTTGCTTCAGTGGTCATGGAGAATGAGGATCTTTTGTCAATCATGTCATGTGTCCATTTTCGTTATGTTCACGCGTTATGAACGAAAATGGACTTGTTCACGCGTTATGAACGAAAATGGACACATGACATGATTGACAAAACATCCTCATTCTCCATGACCACTGAAGCAAATCGAATAGGGTTTTCTGCAAGATGTACGTAATAAGTTATAGTTTCATACCCTGAAATATTATTCTGATTTATTTACTATTTAAAAGTTATCGTTGCAGAAAGTCCCGTTGTCAATGGACAACACGTCTCCTTACAAAATCTGGAGGGAAGGGACATCTGACGTGATTGACAAAAGATCCTCATTCTCCATGACCACTGAGGCAAATCGAATAGGGTTTTCTGCAAGATGTAGGTAATAAGTTATAGTTTTATATCGTGAAATATCATTCTGATTGATCTAATATCTTTAAAGTTATCGTTGCGGAAAGTGCCGTTGTAATTTTTTTTCTGGGACAAGCTGTACATGCGATTGTGCCATACCAGGACAAATATGCTGGATGGAACTATTATCTAGCTAGCCCGGTAGAAGGCTTCTCTGCTCCCCCTGATCAGGGGTTTCTCTGCTCGTGCAGAGATAAAAGCCACTGAATATCAGCGTCTGCATGGTCGTTTAAAATAAGCACGGCTGGTCATATAGAACGCTAATCGGGATATCGTTGGTACGAATCCCACCATATAGACGACTTTTCCTAGCTCAACAATTTTGTTTAGATTTTAACCTGGTATAAGGCTTTCTTTAACAAATCTTGTATTTAGTCTCTCAAAACTGTAATGTTTAAGTTACATCTGAGGTTGGGTTGTAATAGCGGCCCGGGTCGCTTCGTTTTCAGACTGGAGCTGCAGCGATAAGGCGCCCTCAAAGTTGTAGAACGGATATCTGGGGGTGAACGTGGAGGGTCCGAAGTGCTCCTCCTCGGCGGGCATCTGTTGGGGACCGCCCACGGCCGCCTCGGAGGGGGTAGAAGGTCATCTACATAAATGGGCGGGGACAGAATATTACAACAATTATTGCGAATCGTAACGCCTATATATGATATACAAATGGAAGTAGTCACATTGAGCTTGTCTTGTTGTTCTTGAAGAACGGTGTGTACTCTGGCCCTGTTTCGTAATTACTATAGCAATGGCCAAATAAGCAAGTTGTTGTCATGTAAGTTACAATAATTCGATACTTACAACAATTGGAAATTACTGGGGGCATGCAAGCTCTAAGATTTCTTTGTTCTTCCTATTTGTATTTGCTTTGACAATTTCTTGGGGGGGGGGGGGGGGAAGGCCTATGTACCCCCTGGATATAGGCCACTTCTCATAGACATACATTATGTCGTTATCTGTATATAGCCTATGTGCCATATTTGAATACATACATGCTTCAAAACATTGAAGTTCTAGTGTTATCACCTAGCTTACATAGATGGCGGTCATTCTGGAATATGGTCACCATGGCATATGGCACAATAAGTGCTCAATGATCTCTGACCTTTGACCTCATGACCAAGAAATGTACTCATAATTATGACATCTATTCCTCAAGGTGCATACATGTACTAAATATGCTGCAAATGTTTCAAATGGTTCTCAAGATATGCCAAAATTACTCTATTTGCATAAATGGTTAGTTGTGTGACCTTTGACCTTTGAACTCACGTCCTCCACATTTCACCAGATCATTGCACTTTACTTAGTGCATGCAGGTACAAAGAGATCCGTGTAAATCGGCCTGCCAGTTCTCGAGACATATAATAGTGCTGAACATACACACAACGCAGTCATTTTGAAAAGGTGGCTCGATATCCAAATTTGCTTAGAATGGTCTAGTCTACATTACGTACCAAATGTTATCATAAGGTGCACGATCGATCAGCTAATCTGCCCCACTATGATGGAGATGATAGGGTTTGAATTTGATTGATTATGAAAATGATCAAGATGCTAGTTTGTAGAAAATGATTTGCTCCAGGCGTAACACATTACACTAAACAGTCGTTAACCCTTTTCACAAGATATCCAACTATTGTGGGGATTTGATTGTTGTGTAAACAATAAACGAAAGATTCCTGAGAAATATAAAATACCTGGGCTTATCATAATATTCATGACAACAGAATCCTTTCAAGTTGAAATATCCATTCCGTCCTTTTGAATACAGCGATGATTTGGAAGATTACCATAATCAGGACGAACATAAAAGCGCCGCTGATTTGGCGCCATAAGAGATCACGCTTCTGTGGCAATTATTATTCCATTGATAGATTCAGCGATGGTGGCTTTTATCGTCTACTAAAAATAACAAAGGACCCTGGGAAATTACAAACCTTTTCGGTTCATTCATCAAACCCATTAGTGATTTTATCATCCAAGATTAAGAAAACCCCGTTTCAATTTGAATACAAAGGTGTTTGCCGTGATCATTTATAAAGAAATGATTCAGAATTTGAAATGTCGATCAACATAAACAAGCATGAAAGGAAGTCATTGAAATTATATTTCCATTCATTTAAAACGAAATGTAAAGCCTAAATTGAGCCCCCTCCCCCCTCCCCATAAAGTCGTTTTACGCTGATTTTCGCTCATGATTCTTCATATTCACTTAAAGGGATAGTTGAGTTCTGGTAGAGAGAGTACAGTTTTAGTCAAACTGAATTTTAGTAACCAAAACATGCACCATTACATTACAAACTAATAATTATAACTCCATCATGCTCAAAAGGAATACAACAATTACAAACGACTAAGTAAAAAGCCTGTTATCATTTAAAAAAGAGCTGTTTAAACTATAGAGCGCGCTTTAAAAAAATGCATTTGTTTAAACCATTATAAATAACATATTGTGCATGTGATGTTCTGTTTAAATAGTGATTAGATAGAAAGATAATCAACAACCTACCTAAAAACCTCTTTTGAACATTTTTGAAAAGAGGAAGCATTTTAAAACGAATTTCAACGGCTGGTTCAAAATTCTCTAATAAACCTGGGGCCCCAGCTTTATTACAAATTGTTATATTTATTGATATTTCAGCCGTCTCTGAACCGATTTTGATCAAACAAAGATGATTTTATTATTTAAATATTATGCTCTTTCAAATTTTACACTCAGTTTTTCATTACCTCACAAAAAAAATAAGTAGTCTAGCGCCCTCTCTACCAAAATTCAACTATCCCTTTAATTATATATGAATCAGCACGTTTCTGGGGGTTCCAACCCTCTATCCAACTCTTGGGGGGGGGGGGGGAACGTAACCCTGGCTAAATGAACTTGATACGAACAGCCTGAAAATCGTAGGATAATCTGTTTTAGCATGGTTAGTGATAGTTGAAGTGTAAAAGTGATACCTGTAAAGTGTCAGATATTGCACAAAATGACATTTGAGACTTCAATCCTATACCAATATCATTGTAAAATACAATTGAGAGATTTGTGAAAGTTTGAAAGAAAACGAACACTGTTTACCTAGTGAAAAAAACGAATATTGAGTTCATATTTTATCACCGAATACTGATGGTCTGCCATACATTTGTCGCAGTAATGAATGATCCGTTTGAGATATTCGCACCCGTGTATTTTTACACACGTAGTACATAATTCATGGAATTTGAACTCGCTCGGCTCAAAGTTCAATCTCCGGAATGTTCTCACGCGTGCTGCATGCGGACGTTCTCAGCTAAGACAATTGTACTTTTTTCAATTGCGTTGATTAACGCTTTAGAAATAATGATTTTCAATGATAATTATCTTCATACTAAAGGGACATTTGAAAAAATCAAACCCTATTTTATCCTTCTCTTACAATAAGCTAAACAACACGGTAGAAGAGAAACGAGGAAGCTCCAAGTAATTTTCGTGGATTTGGACACTTTACAGGTATGACTGGTAGTGGCAGTGATGTGGTGGTGATGGTGGAGGTTGTTGTGTTGGCAGTGGTAGTTGTGGTGGTGGTGGTGGTGGTGGGAGTGGTAAGGGTAATGTCAGTGGCAGTGGTAGTGGTAGTGGTAGGCAGTGGCGTAGCGTGGTCGGGCTGATTGGGGGGGGCACGCAGAGTTATTGGGGGTACACCATACGTATTTCTTTGTTTTGTAAGGGGTTTTGTCCCCTTATATTTGTTATTGTTTTTTCTATTGGGAGGGAACGTGCCCCCTATGCCCCCCCCCCCCTGTCGCTACGCCACTGGTGGTAGTGGTAGTGGTGGTGCTGGTGTTGGTGTTGGTGGTAGTGGTGAAGGGCAAACGCAGTGGGCATACACACGCTCTACCAATCTTGCCACACCACTTCCACTGCTGATTTCAGGATAATGCTTGCGTGTCAAATTTGTTCAAGCCATGACACGCTTCAATGAATCGTTTTTATATAATTATAATGCCCTTAGAAAAAAAATCTTGTTTATTATTGAAATCATGACGAAATAACCGTGTTCATTGTCAGTCAAACGCAACGCTAATAACAGTATTTGCACTAACATATTGTTTTGGGTCAGATTTATTTTGAAGAAATAAGGTTGATTATGACCTTACACCACACAACGACTATATGTCGCTGTGGCAGTTTCTCTTTTATTAGCTAAAATAGTAAAATTTTGTTACAATATTAGATGTAGAATTTTAGTATTTCCAGAATAAGCATATCTTTATCTACCTTCTGTGAAATTTAAATATAATTTGTCATCTAATACATGTTATCTTATATCATCGCTTGAACAGAGACTGCTCTTTATAACGGCCGTTTCTCCCATTCGAAAAATGCTTCGACCATATTAATTTCAATTCTTTGGCGTTCATTCTGAAAGGGATTGCTTAGTCAAAATAGGATAAATGATATGCCATGTTAAAGGTAATGACTTCTATTTTAATGTTATATGCCAATCAGCACAATCAGTTTTCCCGACTTGTGGGTCGTTTTGTGGTGTATGGTCACAATCAAAAGGTTAGAAAAGGTTGAAATTCTGTGTATTATATTATTAAACAATTAAACTATAAAACCGTGGAAAATGTAATTTTCCTATGTATACCATTGTTATCATGATCAATTATTTTCACAGTCAGTCGAAATAAGCAACGATATTTGTAGTATGTATCAGTGCTGTAGTCGAGTCCACCCTGTCCGAGTCCGAGTCCGAGTCCCTGGAGTCCGAGTCCGAGTCCGAGTCCGAGTCCGAGTCCGAGTCCCGGACCTCGAGTCCCGAGTCCCGGACATCCGAGTCCGAGTCCGAGTCCGAGTCCCAAGGGGAAAATCTTAATTTGCAATTATTTTTATAACACATTAGTTTCATTATGATAAATGCCTTACAGTGAACTCTTTATAACATAAATAGTTGTCTGGTTCATTGTAAACTTCCATTTGTCAGAGAATTTATATATTTTAAAGGGATCTAGTAACTTTGTTGACATGTGCAAAAAGTGATGAATGGTTGATGCAATGTATATTGTTGTTATCTCATATGTCCACAGGGTATTGTGTGAAAATTTCAAGTCAAATGGACATTGTATGGCCAAGTAATGAGCGAAAATGCAAAGTGATTTTCAGTAACTCACTCTACTCACTTTGTACACGGAAGAAAAACTCGCCCGGAGTTTTTCTTATCTGAATACTTCAATCATACATATCTTTGCAACGAAAGGGAAATTTGAAAAACCGAAACCTGTCCCGTGATTTTATTGTTAATATGAATACAACAAGTTATAAGGGAACCGCTAGAATTAAAATTTTATTTTGAGGATTTGGACAATGTTACTAAGTCCCTTTAACTCTTCTTACTACAACAGTTATCTTCATAATAGACACCATCAAAGAAATGACAAAGGGTTATCTGCAGAAATGATTTTGGGCAATGTCAAAGGTTATTATTACAGAGTATGAGACAAATTCAATTAAACAAAATTTAATGAAAAAAGTTCATAAAAAGTGTGACAGACGCTGGACAAGAATTTAGTTTATTTTTGTTCACCCTATATTTCCCCAAAATACAGTGGATAAGGAACTGCTGCATCCACTGTCAAATGGATTAATGGGATATAACTTTATGTGCAAACAGTCAAGTTGCTGAAAAATAATCATTTTTAAAGTTAAGCAAACATTTCAGCAATTTTCTTATCCTTTTAAGATCACAATTTTCAGCATAAAATATAAAATATCTGAAAATTCACGTTTTGTGCCATAAACTGTCAGTTATGAACATTTGATAACTACTGGACCCATGAGGCTAAAAGCCTAAAATGATTTTAAAATTTGGCCCATTGTAGACATGTTCATGGAATTACCACAAGTTATTACAATCAGAGTATGTCAGTACTGGAGTTATACTGATAAAGAGAAAGGGATGCTACTTCACATTTATTTTAACAAAATGAATAACAAATATTGTTGTGTATAATTGTAATGGTCGTGTGCGTTCTGCAAAATTTACATTTTGCTTGATGATTTTTCTTTGTTGAACGATCAACAAACTCTCTATGGTCCATATACCCAAACAGTATGACACGAGAAACTAAAGACATGATTGTTGAATGACTGGTTGATTGAAGATGCAATGCAAACATCAGTCAGTATGTCGATTGTTTTTTTTTCGTTATTCGTCATACGCGCGCTGCCGCTGGTATAGCTAGCGTGCGCGGTAGCCTAGCGCATAGCCAAGGATACCGTACTGTACTTGCACACGTACACACGTACCGTGGTACACACATGCTTTACTGTATTGCTTAGTCGCTTCAGCTCAGGCTTTCGTAAATTAATTCACGTTCTGGCCGTAATACTTGACCGTGTCTTGTGTGTTCCTAAACATAAACGACTAATCTCAACGTCTAGTTAGGCATATAATATAGTCTAGTGGGTAGAAGGGGTGTTCGTGCACCCCGATGAGACAAATTTTAATCTATGTTACTTTATGTAAAAAAATGTGTAGAAAACGATTAGCTATGTTAACAGCGCCAAAAAGTGTCCCATGTATGATTTTTATGCAAATTTATGCAAATTATGGTAGCCATTTTGGTTTTAGACTAGTATTCATATTTTGATCATTTTCAAAGATATTTTTTTAAAGAAAGAGTCCAGACTAATGTTTTGAAGGTCAGAGAACACGATTTTATAATTAAAAATCTGATCAGATGGGTGTATGACATCATAATATGTAAATTAGGGGCAAAATTTGCATAAAATCAATATTTTCTGCATAAATAGGCGTCTATTTCATATTGCTACTTATGAAAACAATGAATGAACAATTTATTTTGTCTATAAAAAATAAGTTCAATATATCTTCATACAAAATAAACCTTAACAACTTTACTGCAAAACTTAAATATGCAAATTTATGCAAATTAGAATCATTGGTACAATTTACATATATTTTATGAATTGTTTTCTTTTTATTCAAATACGGCACATAACTACCCACTTGAAGTTTCTATATATATGTATGGAAGGTCAATGAGTGTCATTGAACGGTGTATGAAGATAATTGAAGACTATGTGACGTCACAATATGCAAATTAGTGGCAAAATTTGCATAACAATAAAGATATTCTGCATGAATCGGGTGATATTCCCGTGTTTGAGCCATGCAAACATTAAATAAACAATGTTTGAAGGCATAAATAGAGACTTATAAAATATCTTCATACAAACCAATCTTCAAAAAAATAAATACGAAACATAAATATGCAAATGTATGCAAATTAGCCCCACAGTACATAATCCTTGTATTTTAGAAGCTACTTGCTTTTTGTTAAATATCAAATACGGCACATAACTGCCTACTTGAAGTACATGTATCTTATGAGTGTCATTGAATAATGTCTGAAGAAAATAATGTTATGGTGTTATTTTATGCAAATTAGGGGCATACTTTTTATAAGATCAGTTTAATATATCATATTTGTCAATACTTTATAACTAATGAAGATAATTTCTTAACAAATCGTCATCATAATCATTACACCTGCACATAAATTACATTTTCATATAGTTACCAGCGTGACTTAATGTGTCAAATGTCGGAAAATTGAAGTCAGCATTACATCTAACAAGGTCAATTGTGGCACATAGCTGGACATGTAATTTAGTCTGGACATGCGTGTTAAGGGCCAATGAGCTAGAATAAACAATTGCTGAAGTTATTTGATTACACCGTGTAAAATTTAGGGATGCCTTTAATAGCAAAAATCAAATTATTTCGGTGATTTAAATCAATATTTCAAATACATACGTTCAAGACTAAACATATAACCAAGGTCTCTTCATCTGAATCTTAATGAGATCATTCATATTCACTGTCTAAAATCAAATGTCAAAAATTACAACACAAATAAATGCAGATATAAGTAGACATAGCAAAATGTACAGACCTATACAAATGTTTTGAGGAACAGAAAGAGGGATTGAATGACCTTTAAAGTTATTTTATAACATTTTGTCATGTGCAAAGCAAGGAAATATTATTGATGAGTATAACTGCATTAATGTGACATGTAATCCCATCATGGTTCTATTAAAAAGGATTTCTTCATTCACATTATTCATTCGTCATCTTCATTTCCTAAGAAATCTTGAAAGTTTAGATCGTCATCTCCATCTCCATCTCCGCTTTCATCGCTGTCCACTTCATCATCTGAGTCTGTGCCTAACAAGTCAACCAATGACGGCGGAAGGACAGGGCAACATGACCAGACTGGTTCTAGTAATCCTTCCACAGTGAGTGTCCATCCCTGTCCTTCACTGTACGGCTCAGGTTTCTCCACGATGGGCACATGGGCTCTCTTATAGAGCGCTGCACGGTGGTTGACTCGTTGAATGTGTGGCTGTAGAGCTGAGTGACAGGGTGGGAGGCGGGCCAGGTCCACTTTCGATTTGGAGGTTAGCTTTTTGTCCTCACCGACCATCTTCCGAAGCAGCTTTACACGGGCTTGGTCAACTGATGACTCACGAGCCTGCCCATACATCAGACAGGTGAACTCCTCCAACTGCTGCACTGTCTTGAGGGTTACGTTCCAGTTAGTACCGAGCTCCCTGAAGGCTTGGTGGAACTTTGGAAATTTCTGTAGCTTTTTTAGGGGACCCACTTTCCCCTTTCCTTTGAATTCAGGCACTGGTGCAATCTTCTCCGGTAAAGACGTGACAGCCAAGGAGTGTGGCACAGTAGTCCTCACCGAACGATTTTGCGAGCTCAGTCACGTTGATGAGTCGGCGATGCTTCCCAGATTCTGGATGCCGTTGTCAGGACCCCAGACACGGATATCTTCGTCATACTTCTCCATCATGCACACTCAATCAACCTTAATGTGTACCTTGATACAGGATCTGGGAAGCATCGCCGACTCATCAACGTGACTGAGCTCGCAAAATCGTTCGGTGAGGACTACTGTGCCACTACACTCCTTGGCTTTCACGTCTTTACCGGAGAAGATTGCACGAGTGCCTTCAAAGGAAAGGGGAAAGTGGGTCCCCTAAAAAAGCTACAGAAATGTCCAAAGTTCCACCAACCCTTCAGGGAGCTCGGTACTAACTGGAACGTAACCCTCAAGACAGTGCAGCAGTTGGAGGAGTTCACCTGTCTGATGTATGGGCAGGCTCGCGAGTCATCAGTTGACCAAGCCCGTGTAAAGCTGCTTCGGAAGATGGTCGGTGAGGACAAAAAGCTAACCTCCAAATCGAAAGTGGACCTGGCTCGCCTTCCACCCTGTCACTCAGATCTACAGCCACACATTCAACGAATCAACCACCGTGCAGCGCTCTATAAGAGAGCCCATGTGCCCATCGTGGAGAAACCTGAGCCGTACAGTGAAGGACAGGGATGGACACTCACTGTGGAAGGATTACTAGAACCAGTCTGGTCATGTTGCCCTGTCCTTCTGCCGTCATTGGTTGACTTGTTAGGCACAGACTCAGATGATGAAGTGGACAGCGATGACAGCGGAGATGGAGATGGAGATGACGATCTAGACTTTCAAGATTTCTTAGGAAATGAAGATGACGAATGAATAATGTGAATGAAGAAATCCTTATTTAATAGAACCATGATGGGATTACAAATCACATTAATGCAGTTATACTCATCAATAATATTTCCTTGCTTTGCACATGACAAAATGTTATAAAATAACTTTAAAGGTCATTCAATCCCTCTTTCTGTTCCTCAAAACATTTGTATAGGTCTGTACATTTTGCTATGTCTACTTATATCTGCATTTATTTGTGTTGTAATGTTTGACATTTGATTTTAGACAGTGAATATGAATGATCTCATTAAGATTCAGATGAAGAGACCTTGGTTATATGTTTAGTCTTGAAAGTATGTATTTGAAATATTGATTTAAATCACCGAAATAATTGGATTTTTGCTATTAAAGGCATCCCTAAATTTTACACGATGTAATCAAATAACTTCAGCAATTGTTTATTCTAGCTCATTGGCCCTTAACACGCATGTCTAGACTAAATTACATGTCCAGCTATGTGCCACAATTGACCTTGTTAGATGTAATGCTGACTTCAAAGTTCCGACATTTGATACATTAAGTCACGCTGGTAACTATATGAAAGTGTTATCGTAGCGATATGTAATTTATGTGCAGGTGTAATGATTATGATGACGATTTGTTAAGAAATTATCTTCATTAGTTATAAAGTATTGCAAAATATGATATATTAAACTGATCTTATAAAAAGTATGCCCCTAATTTGTATAAAATAACACCATAAAATTATTTTCTTCAGACATTATTCAATGACACTCATAAGATACATGTACTTCAAGTAGGCAGTTATGTGCCGTATTTGATATTTAAAAAAAAGCAAGTAGCTTCTAAAATACAAGGATTATGTACTGTGGGGCTAATTTGCATACATTTGCATATTTATGTTTCGTATTAATTTGTTTGAAGTTTGGTTTGTATGAAGATATGTTATAAGTCTCTATTTATGCCTTCAAACATTGTTTATTTAATGTTTGCAAGGCTCAAACACGGGAATATCACCCGATTCATGCAGAATATCTTTATTGTTATGCAAATTTTGCCACTAATTTGCATATTGTGACGTCACATAGTCTTCAATTATCTTCATACACCATTCAATGACACTCATTGACCTTCCATACATATGTTTAGAAACTTCAAGTGGGTAGTTATGTGCCGTATTTGATTAAAAAGAAAACAACTCATAACATATATGTAAATTGTACCAATGATTCTAATTTGCATAAATTTGCATATTTAAGTTTTGCAGTAAAGTTTTTAAGGTTTATTTTGTATGAAGATATATTGAACTTATTTTTTATAGACAAAAGAAATTGTTCATTCATTGTTTTCATAAGTTGCAATATGAAATAGACGCCTATTTATGCAGAAAATATTGATTTTATGCAAATTTTGCCCCTAATTTGCATATTATGTTGTCATACACCCATCTGATCAGATTTTTAATTATAAAATCGTGTTCTCTGACCTTCAAAACATTAGTCTGGACTCTTTCTTTAAAAAAATATCTTTGAAAATGATCAAAATATGAATACTAGTCTAAAACCAAAATGGCTACCATAATTTGCATAAATTTGCATACAAATCATACATGGGACACTTGTTGGCGCTGTTAACATAGCTAATCGTTTTCTACACAATTTTTTACATAAAGTAACATAGATTAAAATTTGTCTCATCGGGGTGCACGAACACCCCTTCTACCCACTAGACTAATAGCTTGTAATTGTTGAGGCGATGTTACGATCATTTTCCAGAATGCCACTCAAGTGAGCAAGGTGCGCTAGAACAACAGGTTTGTATTTGCTTGCGCTGGGTAATTTTATGAACTATAAATAAACGTGGGAAAACGGAAAAAATGCCGGTCTCGTTGCCGGTCTCGGCCCGATTTTCGCCCGAGTCACGAGTCACCATTGGTCGAGTCCGAGTCCGAGACCGAGTCTTTTAGGCTCGAGTCCGAGTCCGAGTCCGGAGAAATACGGACTCGAGACCGGTCTCGAGTCCGAGTCCGGGATCGAGTCCTACAGCACTGGTATGTATACATTTTCCGCCGGTTGTTCGTTAGCAAATATTTGTAGATCGATTAAGACGAACATAAAAACGCCACTGGTTAATAAGCAGTCGTTATTCTTTATATGGTAAAGGTCCGAAGTGGGGTTGTTTGTTCGTTACTCATAAACGCTGAATACCTGTGAAGGGTATAGTCGTATTTTTCTTCTTGGGTATCACTAATAATGGAAACAATCAATTTTATTCAACTACTGTCATCTGTTTTGACCGAACACTGGAGGCTGCCATGTTTACCAACTGTACTATATGATGCGTCATTCGAATAACACAAACAAAATCGGGTTACGTAACAACTGACATAGCAGAAGATTTAACAACAGCGGTTAATAACCCGATTGTGTTAGTGCTCACTCAGACACGCTCAGATGACGTTTCATGCAGTAGCGTTGGAAAGCATGGCAACCTCTCTTGGGCCCCGTTGCAGAAAGAGATACAATCGATTGTAAGTTGCGATTAATCGTAAGTCAGATCACGTGTTCTAGATGCGCAAATCTGATTGGTTGAAACGCATAAATTGTCTGACTTACGATCAATCGTAACTTACAATCGATTGTATCTCTTTCTGCAACGGGGCCCTGGTCATTTAAAACAGTTGATAGATAAACACATTTATTACTTACATTATTAGTGAAGCCCAAGCGGGAATAAGCGACTAGAGGTGACAGGAATTATGCACTTATCAGTATAACTTATCAGAGTAAGCGAACATTCCAGCACTCCGATTCAAGGAAGAATGAACATGGTGACTATAGAGTCGGAGGGTTACAAAAATAGGGAGCTATATTTATGCGATTTTAAAGCAAGTTAGGACATCGTCATTATGAAACACAAGACTTATTTATGTTTCTGTTGAATAAAATGAGAGAGATACGTATTATTTATGGCTGGACAAATAGCAAGCTATCAAAAAAATATCTTACAAAATAAATTTAAAAAGTTCAAAATAAACAATTATTATAGCCAGCACGTATTCTCATTATACACAAAGCAACCAGCCCGCTATTTCGAAAAATCAGCAAATGTTTCGAGACTTTGTCTGGTTCAACTATTCACCCACTCTAGTATGACGTCATACTATTAAAGGATAACCCATACCGAGTTGGATTTTGCTGACTACCAGCCGTCGAGCAATTTAGGGTGTGCTTGAACAGGTTTAAAGAAAAAAACATGGAAGCAAACATAAGAACAAAACTGAACAAACAAACGTACAGCAACAATGGGCGAGTTCAAAAGCAAACAAAATGGGAAGTAACCAAAAGTGGCGTAAAGTTTGTTCACCTGCCATCATTATCCTCCAAACTTCTATTATAAGAAAGAAAGACAAAAATCTAATGTACGGTAGGTCGCCGCAGAGGGCTGTATTGGAGTACACACTGGCCACAGATCTGATAGTGACATACTGGGGGTACACTGAGTTTGAATTTAATCCTTAATGTTAATTGTAATTGATTAAAACATAATTAAATGGATTATTTAAGACAATTAACACGTGAGAGCATACGAGACGTTATTAAATAGAACTCTTTTAAATTTAAATTGTAAAAAAAACAAAAAAACAATTGAATAGATTCTTCTCTCGTAGCAGGTTTTAATGCTTAAAAAGGGATTCAATCCAAGAAACACGTTTTGAATAATTCAAAATCAAAAGTGGCAAGAGTTTTAGCTCATAACTATGTACTCGAAGTTGATCTTAGTATCTAAGGTCTGGTCAGGAACTTACATGAATAATTTGATACATATGTAAATTAATAATAATAATAATAATAATAATAATAATAACGGTTATTCATATAGCGCTATTCCGGTAGGGATCATAGCGCTTTACACAATTAATTCCTGGACCGCAGCCTTACCTATCGTGAACAACTGAAGGCCAGAGTCAACGTTATCCGGAAGCTAGCAGGAAACAGCTGGGGTTCAGGCACAACAACCCTTCGAACAGCTTGCATAGCACTAGTGTACTCTGTTGCAGAGTGTACTGCCCACCAGTGTGGACGGAGAGCTGCCATACCAAGAAGGTAGATGTCATTTTAAACTCAGCTATGAGAATAATTACTGGCACCCTCAAGTCAACACCTCTTCAATAGCTACCTGTTCTTTCCCACATCGCTCCCCCTCGAGTATGCAGACAGGAGATAATGCGCAAGGAACTACGCCACACCAGTACTCCACCAACCTAGACGAACTTATCCACGAGGACCTAGGGAACCTACCCAACATGCGCCTTAAATCACGGACACCTTTTTGGACTTCTGCAAAGTCTCTAGAAGAGTTCGACCTAAAAGGAGAATGGCGCAAAACCTGGGCGGAATCCGACTTCCCTAATCAAGACCTTGTACAGGACCCTACGTCAGAGCCAGCAGGCTTCAACCTCCCCAGAAAGCAATGGGTGACTCTGAACAGGATAAGAACACTCCATGCAAGGTCAGCCCATCATCTCCATCGATGGATAATGAAAGACAGCCCTGCATGTGGCTACGGGAATCCAGTCCAGACACTGCAGCATGTGATATATGACTGCCCTCTCCGATGTGTCCCTGATAGTTTTGAGGGGATTCATCAGAAAACAGATGCTGCTCTGACCTGGCCGAGAAACTTAGACTTGAATTTATAAAATGTGCATATGTCATACGAAACAAAACAAAACAAACGGTTATTCATATAGCGCTATTCCCGTTGGGATCATAGCGCTTTATACAATTAATTCTGATAACAAGACATCATTTGGTGCTTTTTTCTTATAGCAGTAAGCTTACAGTAGATTTGAATACAAAATATTGTTTTCTCGCAAGTTTTCCAACGGAATAATCGCGCTCACTTGTATTAGTAAATTAAAGCTTGTTTCACATCCGATGTTAAAAAAGGGAATTAAATTACGAACAAGTACTTAAGGTCGTAAAAAACGAATGTATCGAATTAAGACAAAAGTATACACTACCAAATAAAATGGGTAATTCAAACATATAGAGGAACTGACCAGAAATATAACATGACTGATAAAAATCAAAGGAATGAAGGAATTTATAAAAATGGCATAAATAGAAATACAATGTGTGATTTAAATATTTAATCACTATTCTTAATCAAAATTTAAAATATTATGCATGACAAATATTAACGTGAACAAGAGGTATTGAATCGGCAAAGAATCATCATCAAACTAATGCCACCTGTGCAAACTCCATCAAGCCGCTCTTTATATCTTGGGTAGCGCCCTCTTATGAGTTATAATGCCGCAACGCTCGTATCGCTTTCAGTCATTAAGCAGCTCTCACACTTTGGCGAGTTGCATGTACGAGTTGAGGCGAGTAAGGGCGAGTAGTAAAAAAGTGGCACTCGCGGTAATTCGCGATAAATCGTGCAGAACTCGTTATATGACTCGGGATAACTCGGGACAACTCGAGTCAACTCGGTTTAACTCGGCTAACTCTGCATAACTCGGCGTAGACTCGGGAAAGGGTCAGAATATTTTTGAACGTGTTCAAAATTTTGATTTACTCGTTCCAACACGTACTCAACTCGTTTTAACTCGTAGTAACTCGTAATGAGCTCGCCACTACTCGCTATAAACTCGTAGTGCACTCGTATTAACTCACATGAACTCGCCGTCAATACCGGATGGAGAGCGCCATACGAGTAAGCTCGAGTGTTATACGAGTTGTCTCGAGTAAGCTCGAGTGTTATACGAGTTATCTCGAGTATTGTACGAGCTGCGCAGAGTTAATGACGAGCATTGACGAGTTTGCTACGAGTAGTGCAGATGGATGGCGAGTTATCTCGAGTTGTTTACGAGCTTGGCGAGTGACTACGAGCGTCTATGGTGAGCATTTGCGAGTAGTGTGTTTCTAGGTAGTGCAGCTTTTAACCTTGATTGCCATCATTGCATACAAAATTGCATGCAAAAAAAAAAAAAAAGAGAAACAAACTTAACTATTACTCAAACTGGGAACTGTGGTAGTGTGTGATTTATTTACTACTAAAATGTATACAGTGTTAATTAGATGCGATCAATTAATTAAAATAATTTACATTGCCTTTTAAAAGAGGCAATTGATGTGGTATTTCTAATACAAGTGGGAGATTATTCCAAATTATCGAACCTAAATACTGAAACGACCTTTCCATATATTCTTTGTTTGGCTTAATTACATATAAAGAATTATCAATGGTATATCTATTAAACATATGCGGAGTTCTAGCGGAGCTCAAGCACAATTTGTTTATTGTGTACTTTTGTTTATGTGTGCCAAACAACATAACTTTACATTTGTTCGTATTTAACTGTAAATCATGTTTCTCTACCCATTGCATAACTGTATTAAATTCAGTTTGCAAGTTCGTCTGGACGGAGATATAATCTGACCTTTACAAAATAGGGCATGCAGCGTCATTAGCACAGAGACTTTATTTAGTTTGGTCAGAATATACCAAATCACAAATATCATTTATAAAGACAACAAACAACAATGGACCTAAAATTGGCCCATGTGGGATACCCATTTTAACGTTTCAAAAGCTTGATAGTTTTCCATTGTAACAAACACACTGATTTATGTCCGATAAGTAATTGATGAACCATGCTAAATCAGAACCACATATACCATACCTTTCTAATTTATTCAATAAGATGATATGATTCACAGAATCAAACGCTCTTTTAAAATCAAGAAATAGAGCTCCAGTTATATACCCATTATAAATATTATACAACTTTAGTCCTTAACATCAATCTTTGTTGTTGTAGTTGAATGTATGTTGAATATAAATGCACGACGTAAAATTTACGTAGGCCCAACATGGGTATTTTTTAAATGGGCCCCAGATGAGACTCAACCCAGTGAGCAAAATATCTGGGGAACATATGGGAATTATGTGGGCTTATATAGGCTTCAAAATAGGACCCAGATGGACTGCCCATATGGGCTTTATATGGTATTATATGGTCCCCATTTAGACCACATGGGGCCCATAGCCCATTCAGTAGAATCAGTATTCTCTTATTCCTTTCAAGCTATAATGCCCGATTAGGAGCTTTTATTTTACTTTTAGCTTTACCGTTCCCAGATAGCAAAGTATATAGTTTACGTAGGCCCAACATGGGTATTTTTTAAATGGGCCCCAGATGAGACTCAACCCAGTGAGCAAAATATCTGGGGATATTTTGGTGGTGCATGCATGACGTGTCTCTGAGGAGCTCCGAATTTTAGTCTTTTTAAATCACTTTTTATGCGGTCTTTTTAGCCAAAACTTGTTTTTCTTGAATATATATTGCTCTGTTAGAGCTTTTTAGTCGTCGGAGAGTTTTTGAAAGAAGTTTTTGATGTGGAAAAGCGAATTTTTAGCGTTGGAATTTGTAAGTCGCCGCGGCAGCAGAGTGAGCGAGGATACCAGCGGGTGCGACGCAAATCCATCGGGAGTCTGCGGGGCGACCGGCCGACGGAGTTTTCGCAAATACTACACGCAAACCTGGACAACTTTGTGCAATTTGTTCAAGCCAACTTTCAGCCATCCTTTTTAAATCGTGTATGAATTGAAACAATAAAGTTATTTGTAGACTTTTGGTGTACTTTTTAACTTATGAGTGGAGATATTTAGTGTGTTTTTAGCAAGTTTGATTTTCGCGGGAAAACGGCAGCCATTTTGGATTTTTTAAATTGGAAAACCGGATTGGGATATATGGACCATAATCAAAGCCTATTCCAAAGGATTTCAACTGAAGTTCAGCAGTGAAGATAATTTAAAGGGAAGTACACTTTGATATAAATTATTTTTGAATATCTTGGAGTGATTGTTTTGTGTGACTTTATCAACATGAAGAGCCCTACTTTGATTAGAATCGCAAACTTAATGTTTTGTTGCCTCGTTTTGAAGCAGACCCTTTCAACCACAAAGAAACTCGAAATGTTTTCTCCATATGGAAACCAGTGGGAAAATGGATTATCACATACAATCCAGAGAGAAGACTGTATGTCCCATTCTACAATCTATGTACACACTTATAGGATCCTGTCTAGACTAAACTCATTAAACATAGAACTTCGACCAAACAAACAAATTGGATTTTGTCTCATCCTATTACTGTCTGGTGATGTGAGCATGAATCCAGGCCCGCGAGGAGTGGACTTGAGCCTTCCCAAGTGCGAGACTTGTCAGACAGTAGTGAGGAAAAATCGCAGACAAGTTCATTGTTCAGATTGCGAAGATATTCATCATGCAACATGTGCAAACGTCCCACCAAAAGAGTACAAGAATGTTATTAAGCACAAACTGAATTGGTACTGTCCTGCATGTAAACCAGAGCCGTGTGGCATGTGCGAAGAACTAGTCACAAGTCAACAGAAGGGGGTGGAATGTGACAAATGTTCCAAGTGGGTCCATGCTTCCTGTGGAGGAGTAAATGATGCAGAATACTCCAACTTAGAAGGGAAAAATTGTATCTGGGTGTGCCCTATATGTGACTTTATGAATTTTTCAGATACTCTGTTTAACAATTCCCTGAGCAGTACTACAAGCAATCGATTTTCTGCCCTGAGTGATAACGATGATGGAAATACTAGTCACACTTCTGAAATTCCTGATTCTAACATTTCTTCACAAAATCAGCATTCAAAGAGGAAACCGTTTAACAGCAAAAAGAAAGACAAATCACGCAACAGTAGAGACTCATTGAGAATTATGACAGTCAATTTTCAAAGCATCAGAAATAAAATAGCTGACACTAAGGTGCTAATAGATTAACATGACCCAGACATAGTGCAAGGGGTGGAGACCTGGCTTACGGGAGATATCAACAATGCTGAGATCTTTTCGGACTCCTACGACGTCTTCAGAAAGGATAGGCAAGTTGGAGTGCATGGTGGAGTATTAGTGGCATGCAAAAAGATCTTATCCTGACAAGAAAGGAGGAGTTTGAGGTGGACTCAGAACTTTTGTGGACTCAGTTAGAATTAAAGGGACGCCACTCACTCTTGATTGGTACTGCCTATAAACCTAGGCATGATGATAAAAACTTTGTTAGTGAACTTGAGATTTCTCTTGACAAAATCAGCAGGAAGGGAAGAGGATATAACATTATACTTGCAGGTGACTTCAACCAGCCAAACATCGACTGGACGAACTCTGTTGTAGTATCAAACCACTCAGCCTCAAAGGATACTGCAGAATCCCTTCTGCAGACGGTTACCGGTTTTGGTTTAAATCAGTACGTCAAGAAGCCAACCAGGAAAGAAAATATCTTGGATCTTGTATTTACCAACAATGACAGTCTAGTTAAAGGCATTAGAGTTGAACAGGGGATCAGTGATCATGACATAATCATAACTGAGGTGGACCTAAAAGCCAAATGGAAGAGAATACCAAGAAGAAGATTTTTTGTCCGCAAGAAAGCAAACACAGAGATGATAAATGAAGAGTTGGGCGATTTTCAAGAGCAATACTTCAGCATGGATCATGCCTCGGTCCAAGAGAAGTGGGATCTGCTTGAAGGAGAAATTAAACGGGTCATGGAGAAACACATACCACAGAAAGCTGCAGCCAAACCAAATAGCTTACCCTGGTTTAATAGAACACACCACAGGCTTAGGAGAAAGAAGCAGAGAGCTTATAACAAAGCAAGGAAATCTAGAAAGACCGAAGACTGGAATACCTTCCTGTCCTGTCAAAAAGAACTGAGGAAATCTTTAAGTAAAGCTGAGCAGGTGTTTGTATCAGATCATCTTACCACAGCAATGAAAGAAAATAAAAAACAGTTTTGGTCATACATGAAAAAAATGGGAAAAAGTGAAGGAGGAGTTGCAGATCTCATGATAGGCAACAAAATCGTTAGTGATGGACAAGGGAAAGCAGAAGCCCTAAATACTCAGTTTGCTAGCGTATTCACCAAAGAAGATCAAACTAGTATTCCTTCATTGGGAACAAGTAACATCCCGAGTATTCCAGAATTAAAAATCAATGAAGATGGAGTTCTCAAGCAGTTGCAGGACCTTTCTCCAAACAAGGCATCAGGACCAGACCAAATACCTCCCTGGTTTCTGAAGATGTTTGCACCAAAACTGGCACCATTGTTAACCGATCTGTTCCAGAGCTCCATTGACAGTGGAATTCTGCCACATCAGTGGAAGTCAGCAAACATCTGTGCAATCTTCAAGAAAGGAAATAAAGCTGCTCCAG
The DNA here is from genome assembly GCA_037951105.1 of Echinarachnius parma. Taxonomy (NCBI): domain Eukaryota; kingdom Metazoa; phylum Echinodermata; class Echinoidea; order Clypeasteroida; family Echinarachniidae; genus Echinarachnius; species Echinarachnius parma. Next base: position 42,486 of record JBAMJV010004001.1, on the reverse strand, counting down.
AAAACTACCGACCTGTCTCGCTTACCAGCGTCACATGCAAAATCCTTGAACATATAATCCATTCACATGTTATGGATCATCTAGAACAACATAACGTACTAGTGGACACACAGCATGGATTTAGAGCAAAGCGCTCCACGGAAACTCAACTTATAGCAACGGTTGATGACATTGCCAAAATACTAGATCGTGGAAATTCAGTACATATGGCTATCCTGGACTTCACTAAAGCGTTCGACAAGGTCCCATACGAACGGCTACTGGAAAAGCTTCACTACTACGGGGTTCGACACCAGATCCATCGGTGGCTTAGATGTTTCCTGACATCCCGCACACAAAGAGTGGCTTGTGAAGGTAGTATGTCATCATCAACTGAAGTCCTGTCAGGGGTACCACAGGGAACAGTTCTTGGACCGTTACTGTTTCTCATGTACATAAATGACCTACCGGACGTGTTGGAAAACCAAACCAGGCTGTTCGCAGATGACTGTTTGGTATACAAGGAAGTAATGAATGAAAGGCATGCAGACTCCCTACAGGCAGATCTTACATCTCTGGAGTCATGGCAAGATAGGTGGAATATGAATTTCAACGCCTCCAAGTGTTCCATAATGATCATCTCAAATAAGAAAAAACCACTGACAAGGGACTATATATTCTGTGGTCAAGTCTTACAACAGGCAAGATCTCATCCATACCTGGGAATAGAAATAGACAGCAAACTGACGTGGTCAAATCAGGTCGACAAGACAGTCCTCAAAGCCAACCGGACATTAGGTTTCTTGAGGAGAAACCTCTGGTTCTGCCCAAGAGAAGTAAAAGACATCGCATATAAAACACTAGTAAGGCCTGTACTGGAGTACGCAACCTGTGCCTGGGACCCATATAGAGTAGGGCAAATAAATAAACTGGAAGCAGTCCAAAGGAGAGCAGCACGTTTCACAACTGGAAATTACCAGAGGGACAGTAGCGTCACGCAAATGCTGACCGACCTAAACTGGGAGACATTGGAGCAAAGAAGGGAAAAAAGTCGATTAGTTATGCTGTACAAAATCCACAAGGAAAAGGTTGCTTTAAAGCAAGAGGACTATGTTAAGATGTCAACGTGGTCAAAAACAAGAAAAAACCACCAATACTCGATAGAAATCCCCTATGCTAGAAAGGATGTATACAAAAACTCCTTTTTCCCAAGAACAAGTAGAGCGTGGAATACACTCGACCAACAGTCTCTGCTAGCTTCATCTGCAGAGAGCTTCAGGCACACACTCTAGCATGCACTGCCTGCCCTAATAAAGTTAGCGACATGCGGAGTACCGCCCTGCTGACTACAACTTCAGAAGGTTCAGAAGGTATAGGTACCATATGGGCCATATGAGCCCCATATTGGCCCATCTGGGAGCCATATGGGCAGCCCATATGCTGGTTCCATATTCAATCCCCACGCTACCGCTATGGGGGAATTCATGATCGATTATGAACAATTGTAAGTGAAATCTAAAATATACAATTTCTTTCTTTCTTTTTGTAAATATTCATATTGAAAACATTGTTATCATTTCCTTGCTTTTGAATATAATTTATAGAAATACAAATATCACCTGTTTATACTGATATGAATATGAATTGAAGGCTAATTATTTCAGAATCAACAAACACAGACACATATTAAAAAGAAGGGTATATAATTCTATTGAACGAATTATGTATAATGTTAGTAGGATGATGGGGTAATAAAATGATAGGTTTAGGATAAGGATTAGAATTAGGATAAGGTTACAGGCTATTAAATTGCAATGAAAAAATTGTAAATTGTATAGCGAAACATGCAAATCATGCAGTTTATCACATTTATTTTTGCCCATATGTTGCCCATATCGGACCAATAGGCGCCCCATATCAATGCATATGGACATCCAGATGGGCTCCAGGGTGAACTCATATGGGATCGCCCATAATATTTGTCCCATATAAATCGTGGGTGCAAAATCTTTGGGGGCCCATATTGGTCTACCCATGTGAGACGCATATGGGCATACAGATGGGCCCCAGGGTGAACCCATATGGGCCATCTGGATAACACATATGGGTCCCATGAAAATCTTGAGGGGCCCATCTTGGCCTACCCATGTGGGACTCATAATGGAACACCCAGATAATGCCCATGTGGGATAACCCACACTTTGCCCACATATGAACCAATATGGGCCATCTGGGATCGCTCATATGGGTCCCATATGAATCTTGGGTACACAATCTTAGGGGCCTATATTGGTCTACCCATGTGGGACCCATATTGGAACCCATATGGGCATACAGATGGGCCCCAGGGTGAACCCATATGGGCCATCTGGGATAACCCATATGGGTCCCATGTAAATCTTGGGTGCAAAATCTTAAGGGGCCCATATTGGCCTACCCATGTGGGACCCATAATCATCCCCAGCTAACGCCCATGTGGGATAACCCACACTTTGCCCACATATTTCCTACATGAACTACCCAGATCGGCCCCAGGGTGAACCCATATGGGCCATCTGGGATCGCCCATATGGGTCCCATATGAATCTTGGGTGAAAAATTTTAGGGGGCCCATATTGGTTTACCCATGTAGGACCCATATTGGAACCCAGATGGGAACCATATGGGCATGCTTCGATTGCTACCTGAGATGAGACTCAATCTTGGCCATGATAACCTTCACCAAAATATTGGCAACTCGAATGCACGCTAATTTTTTTTCAATACAAGTCGTACACACACGTACAAGGCTCTTGTTATTCGCAGGGAGCTCGTAACAGCTCGAGCGGAGATCGGTACAGGTCGTTCGACGATCGGTTCAGGTCGTCCATAGGTCATCACAACTCGGACTAGCTCGGCGTAACTCGTATTAACATCGTATTAAACTCGACATTGACTCGAGACAAACTCGTACATCAGTCGATTTTCCCGAGTTTCCAGGAGTTACACACGAGTTGAAGCTCGTATCAACTCGCCGCAACTCGTACCTTTAACTCGCCAAAGTGTGAGAGCTGCTTAATTCTTTGCCGAGCTGCAATGTGGGCTGCATTGCCAATGCTAACAACTTTGGATTGACGACTTCAAAAAGTTACGTATGTAATAACTATTACGATGCTTCAATTACAACTCAACAATCAAACAAACAATTGATAGCTTAGCTATTATTTCTTCTCATATGGAATTAATTTCTGACACTATTCATATTCGCATCCTGATTAAAAAATAAATATTGCCCCTTTGGTAATAAAATGAAGGTCCCTTCTAAAGGGACTAGTGGTAACATCGTCAAAATCCTCAACATCAAATGGGAATTATAGCGGTTCCCTCATACCTTGTTGTATTTGTATTAACAATAAAAACATAGGATAGGTTTCGGTTTTTCAAATTTCTCTTTAGTTAAAAAGATATTTACGATTGAAGTGTTCAGATGTTAAATTATCCACTTGACCGCGAAAACCGTGTACAAAGTGATTGCAATGAGTTAGTAAATATCACTTTGCATTTTTGCTCATTAGTCGGGCATATAACGTCCATTTAACTTGAGTTTCTCACACAAAACCCAGTGGACATATCATTTCAATACTATACATTGTATTAACCACTCATCACTTTTTGCACATGTCAATAAAGTTTATAGATCTCGATGTTGCTCTACAAATTATATGTGTTATGAGCATGGAACGATATTGCTGGGGTGCTGAGCATATTGGGCAGAAGTTATATTAGGCATGTTAGGGGTAACCATTGGTGTAGTTGTGTGTGAGTGTTTATGAGTGTGTGTGTGTGTGTGTGCGTGTGCGTGTGTGTGTGTGTGTGTGTGTGTGTGTGTTTCAACAAATCTACTCGATCTCGAGAATTTTAGGCAGGCGGTCTCGGACGGGAGATTTTTTCTCGACGAATATATGTTATATTATAATTCCAACTGGTGTAAGAATATTTGTAGTGATAAACAATATTCAACTAAAAAAAAGGTATGATTTATCACATAGGCAAACATTTAAATTTGAGGACCTTATTTGCATAAATTACCATAAAATTAATGAAAACGAAATAACCATAGTAATCTATACACCGGAAGATTACCCCCATACAATTACCCTCCGGACGATTACCCCGGACGATTATCGCCCTTACCCCCCGGACAACTACCCCCTTAGGACATTAACTTCTCTGACAACTACCACCCGGACCATTAAGGCATTAACCCAAGGACAATTACCCCGAGACAGTTACCCCCAAGACGAGTACCCTCGGAGGATTACCCCCAGACAATAACCTCCTATATGGTAATAACCCTCGGACGATTATACCCCAGACAGTTACCCCCTGGCCGTAGGGACAACCCCCCTCCCTCGCCCCCATATAATGTGTCCCCGGATATCAATTGGAGCCACTTGCCGCGTGAGGTCGAACCGAGAAAACTTAGTTGAAACTCAAAATTTGTCAATAAATCATGAACTTCATGTGTTAGCGTATTTGATAGAATGGAGTTTCCTCTGCAATTTCATACAATTTATTATGAATTTGTTGCAATGATAAGTGAAATATGAGCGTTTTTCAAAGGCATGTTAATTTCGATTTCTAAGAAAGTTGAAACTTAGATCGTTTCGCTCGCTCGGGGATCGAGGCGCCAGAACTTGACACCGGTAATGACTTTGATTGGTTGCTGCTAATGACATGTTCGGGCAAAGACTATAGAATTACAATAAAGGGAGTGTATTCTGAAGTTAAAATTTATCTTATCTACGTCATATCTACGTCACTAAAATATATTTTAGCTAATCGCTATTTCTCAAGTATATATCGGTCAATAAAGGAGTTCAACTGATTTAGCATAATATTACAACAATATAGTACTAATTCTCGTAAAGGTATTGTGAAGCCGACATTTGTTAACGTATGTCACGGAAAAAGATCTCAAAAAGAAAGAATATATAATTACATGTAGTCAGTTTAAGCGATGTTTGGGTATTTTGCTTGATAAACGCTCTCACATAAGTACTTATGCGCGGGTCACGTAGCTAGCGTGGGTCACGTAGGGGTCATGCATACCGATCTGGAACTCCGTGAAATCTATGTACGAACTTACTCACCGGCCGAAAATACGTATGTACCTAATTAACCGACGTCCCTCAGTTTATTCAGTTTTAGGTCTATAACTCCACGAAAAAGAGATTTCAAGCCCTAATTTTTTTCAGGCATGCTATTAAATGACATTTCCTTTCATATAAGACAATAACCTCGCAACTTTTGAGTTTTGGCTTGCAAAAGTGGATCTCTCCCTTTAACACATCATTTCAACAAGAAATATACTGATTTGGATAATGATTCAAAACCAGTTTATTCAGAATACTCTGTATTATAATAAACATGCTTTGGTTTTAAGATCACTCAATTTAAATTACTTATTTCGGCCTGTTTTTGAAACCCTTCCATTTTTATTGACAAAAAAAAAGAGGATCGAACTTCGCGCAGCAGTTTCCCATTCATTTGTACGCGCATTTAAACGGCCATTGTAGCTGTCTTCACTGTTTGAAAGTTTATTATTTACTCAACGACCCATATAGGGTATCGGAGTACACAATAATAAAGTATAACAATGTACATATAATGCAAGATAATTTCATATTCGTTTAAATAATTATGTGACAATATAATATACAGTAATATACAATTATACAGTTATTATATACACAAATATATACATTTGGTCTCCTGGCGGAGACCAATTTTTCGACCAGTGCCTTTTTTCATTTGGAGGATTAAAGGGAGGAACAATGCTTATTAAGCTACGCCTATTATTCTTCCTTCTCAATCATTTATGATTATTCTTTGCATTATTTAATTATTGGAAGAAACCAAAGCTGTATGTATTAGTTCACCTTTCGCTTACACAAATATATACATTATATACATATATAGAACGAAAGGGAAAAAAGGGAGAGGGTGTGTGTGTGTGGGTGGGGAGGTGGGAGGGGAGAAGAGTGGGGAAGGAAAAGGAAGAGGGAGGGTGTAGGTGGGTGGAGAGGGGAAGGGGAGGGGGTGGGGAAGGAAAAGGAAGAGATAGGGTGTGGGTGGGGAGGGGAGGGGAAAGGGGTTGGAAGGAAAAGGAAGTAAGTCCGGTGACTTATGTACTTTTGTGAAAATTTCATTATACATTTTGGGAAATAAGCCTAAATTGACCTATTTTTATATGGAGATTTCAAATTTGTTGGTGTACATTTTTTAATTTTAGCCCAAAAGTGAGATTTTAGCCCAAAACTAAACCGCTTCGAAGAGGCAGAGAAAATGATCGTCTGACAACTGCCGGTCATGAAAGACGGCATAAAATGTCGCGGTAAGCAGGGGCGTAGACAACGGGGGGGGGGGGGGGGGGGGGGGGTGAGCTTTTAGCGAAGGATAGTTATATTTTTTTGTTTTATATATGTATATGAGTGGGAAAGAATACATAAGTTTGATGAGCTAAGGCTTGTTAATTATAACGTTTAAAAAAGCAATTTATACATCCATTTTAAATTTTCGCTGCGCGCTTTGCGCGCGAACAGATTATCTCAGTTTGTTGTTTAACTTGCGTATGGTCTTGGGTGAGTATTGTTTTCTGTATACCGGGCCACATAGTTCCAGTGTAGGCTGGCATTGCTCTGGCTGCTTGTGTGACGTGCACCAAATTGCACCATTTCAAGTATATATATAAATGCAAAATCTTCTCCGTGGGAAGGGGATATATACCCCCTCCCAAACCCTCGCTATTTGGCTCTGCCCCAGCCCTCGGCAGCTTCGCCCCTCGGGACTCATTCTTGGCAATAGGCTAAGTTGTTGGATCATACATAATGTGGCATATTGTGATGTTGGAACTGTGTATGACGCTAAATATAAATACAATATTTGTGTTTGTGTTGGGGTGCATATTCATTAGTGTGTCAATTATTTGTTTTCTTCGTGAACATATTATATTCAAAATTTCTGGTCGATCAAATCATATCACGCTTTCCCAGATACAGTCAATGTTAAGCCCGAATTTCCTATCTATAAGTAAGCACCAGATTGCACAATTTCAAGTCCAAAAATGCAAAATCTCCCTACCGTGGGAGGGGGAACACCTCCCTCCCGCTCAGACACTTCGCTCCCTATGTTGGGGTGCATAATTATTAGTGTGCCAATTATTTGTTTTCTTCGTGAACATATTATATTCAAAATTTCTGGTCGATCAAATCATAACACGCTTTCCCAGACTAGTCAATGTTAAGCCCGAATTTCCTATCTAGGTAAGCACCAGATTGCACAATTTCAAGTCAAAAAATGCTAATGCTCTCTACCGTGGGAGGGGGGATCCCCCTCCCCTCCCCCCACACCCTCCCCCCATGTTTCTTCGCTCCCTCGAGCTTGGTCGCTTCGCTCTTTGCAAGGTCTCACTCTCACATCTGGCTCAAAGTTGGCTGCACTCGAGTGTGGTTGGACATGAGCCCCTACACACACAAAATTGTGATCCCCCATAGATTTGCCTCCAACCCCCCAAACCCCCAAATCCAAAACTTCTTCCGGAACGCCTGGTCACGACCATATTAACATCTAACCCCCCATCTAGTCAATGTTAAGCCGAAGCCCGAATTTCCTATCTAGGTAAGCACCAGATTGCACAATTTCAAGTCCAAAAATGCAAAAGCTCCCTACCGTGGGAGGGGGGATACCTCCCTCCCACACCCTCCCCCCGCTCAGTATCTTCGCTCCCTTGGGCTTGGTCGCTTCGCTCCTTGCTATGTGTCACTCTCACATCTGGCTCAAAGTTGGCAGCACTGTGAGTGTGGTTGGGCATGAGCCCCTACACACATAAAATCGTGAGCCCCCATAGGTTGTGCCCCCACCCCCAAATCCAAAACTTCTTCCGGCACGCCTGGTCACGACCATCTAAACTGAGAGGACTTTCAAGCAATTGTCTTGGTCTCGAAATATTTCGGCTGGTGGTCTCGGCCGCGAGCAAATTGGTCTTGGTCCGGTGAACGGCAAATCATCCCCCCAGGTGTCAGAACCTGGTATACTTGGTATACTTACTTGGTTTATTTGGTAGATTAATTAACCCTATTTTCATATGGGAAGGGCTCTCAAATTTCTCTTAAAAGATTCCACAGTTGGCGCAGACACCGTCTTTTCAGGCAACAAATTCCAGTGCTTAACCACTCTATTGGATTAAAAGTGGCCTGCCAATTTCGTTCTGGTGCGACTAAGAAATAACTTATTTGAATGCCCTCTTAGATTCCTAAGTGGTTTCGAGAAGAACTTATCTGGTTGAGACTTATAATGTCCATTTAAGAACTTGTACGTATCTATCAAATCAGTCCTCTGTCTTCTCACCTCAAGCGATTCAATGTTGATCTCTTTCTTACATAGCCGCAAGCATCTTGTCTGCACCTTTTCTAATGCCTCAATATCTTTTTTCGTGATTGGGCTCCAAGCCGTAGAGGTAAATTCCAACGCTGGTCTTACTAAGGACTGGTAGAGTACGGTGGTTTTCACTTCATCTAATCCAGAAAAGCAGCGACGAAACATTGCAATCTTTCGGTGAGCCTTCTTTACTAAGTCTTGAACATGTCTAGTTGGTGTAAGGGTATTACTCATGACTATACCCAAGTCTCTCTGCTCAGTCACCTCCCGCAGGTAAATGCCGTTGAGACTATACTGGTACTCTAATGCTGCTCTAATACGTAGGACGACACATTTGTCTGCATTAAATTCTAGTAGCCAGCAGTGTTCCTATCGCTGCCCAATAATTTGTATGTTAATCTTGAATTTTACTTTTATTTGGAATTTGACTAATATTTATGCTGAATTATGCAACCATAACTCTTTCAATTGGACATATGAATCAGAAATGAAGAAGTGTAAAGAAAAGTACACACTAAGAAAAAATGGGTTACTTTTGCACCCTTTTTTTGCCACACTGGCAGCACCTTTATGGGTGCACATTTGCACCTTTATATTAACAAACATCTTACACCTCCGGGTTAAAGGTGCATCGTTCCATCATTTGGCTGCATCATAGCACCCTAACATGCCAATCTGACCAATGTGTGTTTAACGTTGCACCTTTAATCCAAAGTTTAACTTTACACCATACCTACAGGTGCAAAGATCCACCTTTAAATGAGCTGTCACCGTTGCAAATTTTCACCTTTAAAAGATGCAAAGAAATCAAGTGCAAACATGTTTTACTAAATTTATTTTGCTAAGTTATTTTACTGATCCATTAATATTTGTTTCAGAGATAAAAAAAAAAAAAAATAAGTTGTTTAAATATACGCTAAGTAAACAAGGATTAACTTTGCACCTATATCGGTGCAAACCGTTGCCACACTGGGAGCACCTTAAATGGATTTAGTTACTTTGCTGACATGTGCAAAAAGTGATAAATGGTTGATACAATGTATATTGTTATTATCCACTGGGTGTTGTGTACAAATTTCCAGTTAAATGGACGTTAAATGACCGAGTATTGAGCAAAAATGCAAAGTGGTATTCAATAATTCATTGCATTCACTTTGTACACGGTTTGAATGATTCAGTGGATAATTTAACATCTGAACACTTCAATCGTAAATATCTTTTTAAAGAAATAGAAATTTGAAAAACCGAAACCTGTCCCATGCTTTTATTTTTAATACGAATACAACAAGATATGAGGGAACCACTAAAATTGCAAGTGAATTTTGAGGATTTGGACAATGTTACTAAGTCCCTTTAAAAAGTGCAACTTTACAACTTCTGGCAAAGTGCTTTAGCTGCACCAAATAATTTGAAGGTTAAAAGTTGCACCGTTAAGGTGCAATATAGAACTCTAATTGTGCAGAGTTGCACCTTTATGGCACAATAAAGGTCCAAACATGCAATGTGCATCTTTACACCTTCACCTTAACCTGTTAACGTGGAATTATGCACCTTTAAATGAGCAACCTGTGTAAAGCGGTTTGCACCTTTATAAAGGAGCAAAATTGACCCTTTTTTTTCTAAGTGTTTAAGAGAACAAAAAACGTCTAATTAGCATCATAAATAAGAGAAAGCAAGCATGGCTTGCACACAAAGTTATTCATAATAATCTTATGAACCTGTTATAGAAGGGAAAAGACCAATAGGAAGGAAGCGTAAAATGCTCTTTGACTCGGTGACACAAGGGTCATATTACATTTTAAAGAAAGATCACTTAGATAAGTTTGATTATGATAAGTTAAAACCTGCCTGTGGGCAGACTACTAGAAGAAGAACTCTTTCATTTGGTATTTCAAAAATATTTCTTCATATTCAAGGCTGTACAGCAGGTTTACTTGCATATCTACAAACCTTGACCAATACTCAAGCATGATCTGTAAAATAATACAATGGACGAAAACAAAAAGGGTGAATAAATATTAATTAGGTAAGTTGAGGCATAACCTTTTATGGTTTTACTTAAAGTTATTCTTTTCGATAAAATTAATGAAATAAATAATCAGTGTTTACAGACATGTTGGGAGAAGCCGGAAGTGATTTTAGCCTGTGGAATGTAAACAAATGTACACAACAAACCAGAAATACAGTACTACATACTTGGCCTTCATTGCACTGGACAGAGATGACACAGTCACCCACTATGCTTATTAGTTATCTAAACTGCATATTTGTTATCATTCATACTCATCGTCATTAATAACAAGCTGTGGATGCCGTCATAACTGTAAATATCGGTTTTAGTGTGCGGCATCTATTGTTTTCTCACACATGGGATAATGTGACCAGGCAAGGTACAATCATTGCCTGAATGCATTACTCCGTACATTGTGTACTCTGGTAAAATCATGTTGGCATACAGTTATTCAATTAAACAATCATCAAAATCGATAGTTAATTGTCATGATGGTATATTTGTACGTGACGGCAATCATTATGAGACGTATTGTAAGTACATTATATTTTAGTTGATCATGTTCGACGACTAACTCACGCACAGCTAGTCATGAAGATCGTGATGCTTTGTTGACAACCTCGTGAAGCTTTGTGATTCATTTGATGCGTGTAATAATAACCGGGTTGTCCCGGAGATGCCCAAATGAAATATGTAACATTGGCAAAATCAATTATACTTTACATGTATACAGCAGTCTTAAATGGCTCACAGTTGTGAACATTTCCGATATTATTCATTTTAACCAGGTCCCGTTTGTCTACATATTAGGCCGATGGTGATAATATTGTTGAACCGATGTACATTTCTATGGGCCTTGACTTGTTAATCCCTTCACATTCACCAGTTGTAAAATTTAACATACGCATCAAAATCAAATTGTTGTAATTTATTTTGACAATACTTGACAATGCTGTTTGGGGTTTCTTTTGTTTAAACTTTCTAAAGAAATAATTTCTATCATCACATTGAAAGTTTACAAAATAAGAAATCTATGTTTTAAAGTCACTTGATAGAAAATGTGTTGTGTATGACGGTATGTATCAACTCGAAAATGTATAGTTCTTACATCATATTTTCTGGTATATTTAACAATCAATTTGTTTAATAATAGTGAAAAAGCTAGTATATTCGTTCAAACTGATATTCATAATATTACTATGGCATTCAGTGAAAGTGGAATAATTTTCTGCGGCCACCTGTCTATAGCAGCCAACCTGCCTATACTGGCCACCGAAAGTGATCCCTGGCAGAGAAAAAAAAACAATGTGATGGAAACTGTCTATAGTGGCCACTTTTTCTATTTCTCTGGATGGTCATACACAGGTTTGACTGTATCGAGCTCCGTATTTATGAAATATGACACTCTTAAATTTCCGTATAGGCTTTCTGGTTATATGTTTTGGAAACATGGTCACTATCATGAATTATTTCGAGTAGGCAACAAAATGAATCAGTTTCGGAGCCATAACTTCGAACGTATACCATCAGTTGTATTTGTGGACCTCAACAAAATATCTAAATGTATACTAAAGGTCTCATTCGGTTGGCTGGTTAAATACAATTATTGAACATTTCAAAAGGAAAAAGTGTTGTTTTATAGACCACGCCTACACCACCGATCGGGACCCGTCGTAGTTTCGCTTGTGTTAACACGATCACTGAATGGTGATTGGTCGAAAAAGCCTCGCCCAAAGCCTTTCTCTTTCATGTCAACTTCCGCATATATAAAGAGGCCGATGTTAATGTGCATGCAGTATACTTTTTAAATAGCTGTGCACCTGTCAGATGAGAAGAGTACAGGGACTACTATAAGAATACATTTTTGTTTCTGCCAACATTTATCCTGAAGGAACTCTTTGGGGAACACTATAGATAATAGATATATGAAAACTATTTTTTTTTCTTTTCATAATTTGTGGCTTCTTCATGATTGAAGACATTGGAGAGATAGAACTGACAAAACCCATCGATAGACAATGCTACCAATGTCAAAACGTTGCGTTGATGTTATGACATGAAGAGCATAGGTAAGTCAAATAACTTATATGGATTTGGGGATCTATATATTTATAAATCAATTGATGTCATTGGTTTTCCTCTGATTAATAACCAAACCTAGATGATCCATCATTCAGTGATTCTTTATGTTGTTGAATGATAATCTTAAAGGAGAAAATCAAAGAAAACCCCTAAATATGACGATATTCATATCTACAGAAAGCTTATAAGCCATATAATGAGCTTGACTGACATTCAAACAATATAACGCGTCCATAAAAGCGAAATTAGGGTGAAAACATCACCCTATTCCCAGGGACAAATTCGCTCAATCGCTACACGAAACGGCCTTTAGCTGTGACGTAAGAACCGGGCTTGAAGCCCAGGCGGCTGCCGCGGTTGTATGTAGATAAGCGTATAACATACCAGGCTGGAAAGACAAGCTTCAACTTATGTGCTATTTTTTACTTACCAAGAATAAAATATAATACTACATTGTTTGTAATTTGCTTCTCATTTATATTTTCATCATGATATTCCAACAAATGTATTGTTTGTGACAAAAAAAGTTGAAAAAAGGTGAAAAAAAGAAGGGGAAACTATACGACTGTGTCGTGCAGTAGGCCTGCACAGATTTTGTACCAACATGTAGTTTCACTTTGACATATCAGACGGAGAATTTACCACTTCCATTATGGAAACAAACAGTTAATAATCATTATGAATCAAATGAAATTTAATAAAACGAAGAATAGTTATTACTTTAGTCGATCTATCATGGCTAGTTTCTATATGCTTTAGCTTGAAAAGTCGAGTGAATTAGATTCGCGATCTCCTGTGTTGTTACGATTCATACGCGATTTCTCTGAACATTGGCAGCCGCATTACCTATACGGCTGATAGCGCTGGCGGATTTACACATCCTGCGCGCGCATCAAAACAAACGAGTGCACGTGTTAGCTAGCTAGCTTGCTCCTTCACGGATACTTCGAAGTCCATTAACAGGCTGTTTTGTTGAAATTCTTCATCCATGTTGAACTGTCAGATGTAATTCTAGAGCGAGATCGTGATCGTGTGGACTGTAGAAAGCTTCGAATATAGCGCATACGTTGGAACTACTTTTAGTTCAATAACATACACAATATGCATAGTATACGGCCGGGTATACGATCGTGCGCTTGCATGTATTTCTCGATGGACGAAACTTTTACGAAACGAAACAAAACCAAAACAAAACGGTGAGAAATACACTATTCTACCAGTGTTTGACATATTGAAATGGATAAGAAATATTATATATTGTTATAACAAAGGCAATTCTAGCTCGGAACATGATTCTACTAGGTAATTTTCTTTTGAAACACAGCTATAATAGATTTGTTTTTCATACTCCGTGTACATATGAACAACAATTCGGCAAAATGGATTGAGTTGTAAACAGTTATTTTACGGAGATTGACACCTTTTCAATGCCAATAATGACATGAATATTGACATTAGGATATGTTTCAGGACATGAGAGGACAACTGTGTGTCAGATATTGATTATTCAGGCAATATTCAATCGTTTTGAGAGAGTGAGAACTGCGTCCACTCTATGAACAATTGCGTGTAGATCGCCGTTCGAGCTAGAGCTGTCGGGAGCGCAAAGCCCGGCTCTTACGTCACGCATAGAGCCACTTTGCTGTGCCGATTTCATGGTAAAGGGGAGGGTCAATTCACTAAAATTTCATTTTCATAAAACATGAAACTGAACACTTTCATGACCTGTTAACTGCACAAATTGCTTTAATAACTCATTCTATAATAAAATAAACCATAATAACTTGATTCTATTCCCTTTGAATTTCTACTTTAACGTGATTGCTTCGGGTGGTAATTTGAGTGATGAATATTATTTTAGACGTATATTTAAATTTACAAACTTAACAAAATTATTGGCATACCACAAGTTCATAAGTTCATGGTGGCGGAAGAATGTAATCTGTTCGTAGGGATTTAGTAACTTTGTTGATATGTGCAAACAGTGATAACTTGTTTATAAAATGTACACCGATGTGTGAGTATTCGGTAAATGTATGTTATATGGCCGAGAAGTGTGCGAAAATGCAAAGTGCTATTCGCTAACTTATTGCACTGACTTTGTAAACAGTAATAACTTTCCAGAGCTAATTAAAAATAAGAACGCTTCAATCTTCATATCTTGATATAACGAGAGGGAAATCCAAAAACAAAACCTGTTCCATGTTTCTATTGTTAATACGAAAACAAAAATATATGAGAAAACCTGTCCATTAGAGTTATACATAATATTCTGTAGATTTTGACAATGTTACTAGATCCCTTTAAAATTAATATAATAACGTTATGATAACACAACAAGACAGTCTTATAATGCTTGTTCTTACTTTTGGTATTATGTCTCAAGATAGAAACGTGTTCTATAGACTATATTGTTTGATATTTAGTTATATAATATGATGACGTCATAATGAAGGTAAATTGAGCATTCCCATTGGTTGATTACCGATGCTTAATCCGGTATAATCAATGGTAAAGTTATAATACATATGTATTATAACTTTTCAGTATGTACAAACTGACCATAGAGAGCCAAACGAGCTGCGCAGGGGATTGCCTTGGAGTGCGTAATGTGCTCTTGTGCGCTTGTTCTTGAATGGGGGAAATGCGCAGAGCGCGCAATTATTTCTAATACGCGCTGGCACTTAACACAGTACGCAGGGCCGACAATGGCTGGAGAGAACACTCACAATTTGAGCAAGGTCAATTTGGGTTTATCAACATGATAACCATATCAGTTCCTCAAAATAATCATATTATATAACAAATAGTACATGCTTATTGTCGTTAAATATTCCACAATAGACACCTCTACATTTTTAATTTCTCTCGTGCGATTATATTGCACTCGGCCTGCGGCCTCGATGCAATATAATCGCTCTCGAGAAATTAAAAATGTATCGTTGTCTATTCTGGTATATTCAACTCCAAACCATGCACTATTTGTATAATAAGCTCAAGAAAGTAGTGGTTATAATCATCATAATGACTTAAATAGGAAAGTTCTTTTTCCTGTTACGGTATATATAGTCCAGTCAATCTAGCAAATATTAGGGGGTAACCTCGGCAAAATTGCAACACGGGATTTTTTTCGGAATTCTGTTCAGGAAACTCCCCTTAACAACCAAAAAAAAGTCATAAGAAATCGAAGCTGCGGAAAGTGGTTTAATTTGCATTATAAAGATAATTAGCAAATTTGCATAATTATGAAATAAGGTCAGGGGTCATTTTCTATCTAGGAATAGTACGCTAGTAATTAAAACAAATATTGTAAGGTATTTTGGGGCAAGGAATCTATTTCCGGTGCTCGTTTGCGAGTGCCATATGGAGAAAACCCTGAAATCCAAGATGGCTGCTTCCTAATTTGCATATTTATGAATATTATAGGTTTTCATTGGCTACAGCCTCTAATAATCAATAATTATAGTGTTTTTTTCTTTAATCATGTTCTAAATGTATATCAAAGATACTTCAGCTTGGTTGCCGCCTTGGCAACCTCTTGCAATGCATATAATTAGCATAATTTTATTATTTACCTAATTTGCATATTCCCCCAAATTGAGTATATTGGGAACCCGGAAAATAAAAATGACGTGAAATACCACTTTTCCAAGGTTTTTTGGGGCAGGAAATCCATTTATGATACTTAATTCGACGTATCACCTTGGCAACCCATATAAATCCAAGATGGCCGTCTTTGGCATTTTAAAGGAGATAATGTTATTTGCCACTTTAACGGCATTTTTTTAGAGCATAATTTATTCACTGTTAGCACATTGCAATTTAAGTATTCCAATTGCTAATTCGAATAATTGAGAGTCCAAAAATTATAATATTGTTCTAATATAACCAAAAGAATGAAGCTGTGTATCATTACATGTGAAATGTGGGGAGCAGCCATCTTGGATTTAAGAAGGTTGCCATGGTGCTATATGGAAAATAAGTATAAAAAATGGACTTGTTGCCCCCCAAAACCTTGGAAAAGTGGTATAACTTGTAATTTTTACTTTCCGGGCTCCCAATATACTCAATTTGGGGGAATATGCAAATTAGGTAAAAAAACCCAATTATGCAAATTATATGCATTGATAGAGGTTTCCAAGGTGGCAACTAATCTGAAATAGCTTCACTACATATTTAGAACACGAATGACAAATAATAATCCGGAATGATTGCTCATTAGAGGCTGTAACCACTTAAAACCAATAATATTCATAAATATGCAAATTAGGGGCAGCCATCTTAGCTTTTAGGGCGTTGCCTATACGACACATGCAAATGAGCACCGTTAATGGATGCCTTGCCCTAATTGACCCTAGTATAATCGTTTTTATCAATATTGTGCTATTCCTAGATAGAAAATGACCCCTCACCGCATTTCAGAAATATGCAAATTAGCTTATATTTATAATGGAAATTAAACCACTTTCCGTAGCTTCGATTTCTTAGGACTTGTATTATGTTGTTCAGGGAAGTTTCCTGAAAAGAATTCCGAAGAAAATTCCCATGTTGCAATTTTGTCGAGGTCAAGACCCTATAGATAGATATTGACTGGACTATAGATGTGTTCGTTGAACTTGGTACAAATTGATTACCATTCTGTAGCCTATAGTTTTCATTCATTTGTAAATGCAAAGTTACATAAAAACTAAAATTATCAGCAACCGTTTCAATAGCTCATTTGAGTATTATGCAAAGCACTTTAATTACAGGCCTACTGTTTTGGTAGGATGTCTAACAAAAATACTTGGTATTACTGACCTGAAAAATATAGGTGTTAACGTTTGTATTCACTCAACAAGTCCGTTTTTTGATAAAAATGTGCAATATTTTACTATTTTTGTGGACATTAATTTACATATTATGCAAATTATATGCAAATTATGTTGAACTGATATACGTGTCACCGTGTGTTATGGTATATTGGCTTTTGATACTAGATGTGCACACTATTCTGGCTATGATAGTGCATCTAGACTTTAAGCAATACATAACTTCATATTGATCCAATCAAACTATAGCTCATTTGCATATTATGCAAAGTACTTTCATGCTAACGTTTCGATTGAGTGCCACCCTAACCTTTTTTATATCTGAACTTAAAAATATAAAGGTTTTATCATTTGCATCCACTCGATCAAACCTAACCCTAGGTCTATTTTGTTCAACAATATGGAATATTTTATTTTTTGGGGAACCTAATTTGCATATTATGCAAATTATGTAGTCATTACAAGTACGGGTATGCGTTCATCGTGTACCTTATAATACTAATATTGGGTTGCCATACTTTTCTGGCGTCAATATAGTATATAAATATTTTGTTACAATTAATTTAATATTTTTACCTTTAAACAATACCTAATTTGCATATTATGCAAATTAAACCACTTTCCGCAACTTCGATTCCTTGGGACTTGTTGTTAAGGGGAGTTTCCTGAACAGAATTCCGAAAAAAATCCCGTGTTGCAATTTTGCCGAGGTCAAGGCCATATATTGACTGGACTAATAAATGAATCATGTTTCTTTACAAGTATGTTGTCCAGTAAATATCGATCGACATTTACTGGATGACATCAGTAATGCATGCGCTTGACATGGTCGGTATTCATTGACAGTAATTTGATACAAAATTGTTGTTGTCTGATACAAAGTCATTATTTGAAAACAATCCGATTGAGCTGTTTTTACTATAATCCTAGATCAGATAAACATTATTACAAATGGTTATGTTTATATTTCAGTAATTTCTGAACCGATTTTGATCAATAAAGTTTATTTTGTCATTAAAATTGTATGCTCTATCGAATTTGACACTCAGTTTTTCCATTATCTCACGAATTTTTTTTTTTGTGTAGCGCCCTCTATACCAAAAGTCAACTATCCCTTTAAGCAACGAGGATATATTGTATAATTAAAAACTATATATATATTATGAATCAACGTTAATATATTGTTACTGTACTTTTTCTTGTATACAATATATGAACCAACTCATGTCAATATTTGTGATACCATCTCATTTCAAAGAAATATTTTGTGATAGTGGAAAAACTATATAACACTAATTTGGAATGATTATAGGCATTGCGCTGTTGAGGCATACAACTACTAGTATCCGTACATACCTACTGGTAAATACTGGTATAAATGTTTACACATGATTATATTCAGCTATTTGTTTTTGTTTTCCTTCAGATGATACCGCGCAACATGTCCTGGATTCCTCACCTGATTCTTCTCTTGGCATGTTGCCTAATTCTGCCGAGCCATGGATATCAATTGGGAGAAAACGTGACGTTTCATTTTGAACATGAACTGATATATCCAGATTCACGATACGTGTATAATTTACAAGTTTTATTTGATGGAAGTGATCGACCATTATTTAACAACGGCGATTCGCCGTTCCCTAATGAATTTAAACCCGGACAGAAAACACGCTTTGATATGCAAATTCATCGCACCAAACAAACTTTAACCATCGACTTTACTATCTCAGATCTCCAAATTGTAGATGATGGCTCGTATACAGTACAAATAATTGAATTACTCAATGAGTCAACTTTTTCTGGGACTACTTATCCAGTTAATGTGACCGTCAAATATCCAACAGGAAAAGCGAAATGTGAACTTGGAAACTCTTCTTCGGACACAGACTGGCAGACGATTCACTGTTATGATACACTCGGGAGTGGTGGCGAGGGGTGAACTTGTTTGCCATCAGAACTTCAAACGTCTTCCTCTTCGCGGAGATGTGACAAATAATGGAGTATTTGTCTCAGCTGTTTACTACTGGATTCGTCGAAAGATACCAGTCAAATGTTGCACCTTAGAGCAACATCAGTCGATTTTACTGGACTCTTGTGATGACGTCATATTCAATCCCGCTGAAGAGAAAGTCACAACTTTTGATCCACCAGACCGAACCAGTAGTGCCTTGTCGACCGAGAGTCTATCTCATCTTGCTCATACAGGTGTGTATTCAAACTGTTACTGATAGTGGTTCACGAGTTTCAGAAATACAGTTAGTGTCCCCTTATACTCGAAACAGCAGAATAAGTAATGATTTGAGCCAGGGGCGTATACAACGGGGGGGATGAGGGGGATGCATCCCCCCACCTCACAAGGTGGGGGGGGGGGGGGGGGGGGGGGGATGACATGTACAATCATCCCCCCAGGTTTTAGGGAAGGATATATTGTGTGTGTGTGTGTATCTGTATACGAGTGGGAAAGAAAACATTAGTTGTATGAGCTAAGACTTTTCAATTCTTACGTTAAAAAGGTAATTTATACTTCCACTTTCAATTTCACTGCGCGCTTCGCGCGCGAACACATTATCTCAGTTTGTTGTGTAACTTGTGTACTGTCTGGGGTGAGTATTTTTTCCTGTATACCGGGTCACGTAGTTCCAGTGTAGGCTGGTATAGCTGTGGCTGCTTGTGTGACGTGCACCACATTGCACCATTTCGAGTATATATGCAAAATCTTCTCCCCGTATCCTCCCCCCGCTCAGTCAATTCGCTCCCTGTGTTGGGGTGCATATTTATTAGTGTGTCAATTGTTTGTTTTCTTCGTGAAAATATATATTTCTGGTCGATCAAATACGCTTTCCCAGATACAGTCAATGTAAGCCCGAATTTCCTATCTAGGCAAGCACCAGATTGCACAATTTCAAGTCCAAAAATGCAAAAGCTCCCTACCGTGGGAGGGGGATACCCCCTCCCACACCCTCCCCCCGCTCAGCCACTTCGCTCCCGTGTTGGGGTGCATATTTGTTAGCGTGTCAATTATATGTTTTCTTCGTCAAAATATATATTTCTGGTAGATCAAATCATAACACGCTTTCCCAGATACAGTCAATGTAAGCCCGAATTGTGATGTATTGTTTGAATAATGATTACATAGAAATATCATCAACAACTATTTAAAAACCTCTTTTTACATTTTTGAAAAAGGTTAAGCAATGGATATATTTTGTTTAAATAATCGAATAAACCTGGGAACTCAAGTTTATTCCGATCGGATATAAACTTTATACCTTTTAATATGTATTTTGCACTTTGTAAATATAACAAATGTACAATTCAGCCTTTGGCTGCCAACCATTTGATGAATAAACTCTTTTCAATTCAATTCAATTCAATTCAATTTATTGATATTTCAGCTGTTTCTGAACCGATATTAATCATTAACAAAGTTTATTCTGTCATTGAAATTGTATGCTCTTTCAAATGTTACACTCAGTTTTTCATTACATCCCAAAAAAGTATTTCGTGCAGCGCCCTCTATACCAAAACTCATATACCCCTTTAAGCAATATGTTAAAGGTGGCTACCAGGTTTAAATAAGGTTAATACATAATTCAAACATAATGCATAATAGAAAGTTTTAACTTATTTTTCATAGGGGGAATCTTACTCCTGCAAAACAATAGAATGCATAATCAATTAAGGAAACCGCCATCTGTTATACTTAGTTGTTCCGCTTTTGGTGCATTTAAATAATTGTCACACATGAATAAGTTATCCTCAAATAACTTCCTTAAAGGGACAGGTCCACTTTTACAAAACGTCTGAACAGCTTTCAGTTGACGGATGGGGATCAATGTAACACGCAAAACAAATCAGAGCGAACAGCCCTCTAATTTGGATTCTACGAATGAAAAACGAAAGCGTCCCTCCATTTAAACTATACAGAGTGTCCCAGAAAGGTTGCAACACTTACGATCGTTAATTTCTTCGACAGCATCGACCAAATGTCATTATTGTTTATTTAGTTGGATAGAACATTCCTTTTCCAACAAAATGATACCATGAACATGGATTTTGGGTAAGGCGTTTGGATGCTAGGGCCATTTTTCTGAGGCAATGTCGTTTCCAAAATTTGCTACTTTTTTGTCTCCAGCGATCCGCCGAGCACTGAGGCATTCTCTCCTCACGGCCTGCCATACAATTCGCTGGACAAAAGAACCGCATGACTGCTCTCCCTTTGTAAGGAAGACAATGTGAGCCATTCTTATGTACAGCTTATTCTATCCCCCTCTCTCCCCTTTCTCTATACCTATATCATATTCCCCCCTCACTTCCCGCACTCTGTCCTCCCATCCTGTCCCTCCCTCACCTCTCACATTTACTTCTGCCCCACTATAATATATTCCCCTCATTTTTCGCTTCTCCTTTATCAATCCCGATCTCTATCTCTCCTTTGTTTTGTCCATGTGTTCACTGAAGGTGGTGAGAGGAGCAACAACTCTGACGCTATCATGCTTATCATGGCTGTAATAATGGGCATTCTTTGTGTAAGTTGTATAGTCCCGTGTCTTTTCATTACTATGTAGTAATTTTATTTTGTGTGATATTATGCACAAATAGCACAAATATGACGTTTTCACACAATAGTACACCAAAAACCATAATTGACATATGGTAAAACAAATAACAAGTACACTTAAATGACAGGAATATTTAATATACATTATGTCATTTGTCCTTATTATTTGATTTACAGTATGTTTAACTTTCTACAAATTTCTGATATCACTTCGTATTCCTATACAGGGTGGCCCCAAAAAATTGAACGGGACACTTGCCATAAAAAAGACAAGGGTCACGGGATAGGGCATCTTTAAAAAAGAAAAAAATTACACCAAGAACAGTAATTTTGGTCGTGTATTTTTTTTTGTTATAGGACGTCTTAAGTCAGACTATATCAGATTCCCACTTGTGTCAGTTTTTAACTGAGTCAGTGCCTGATAAATCGCACTTTCCGTGCCAGTCATAGCATTGAGTAACGATCAATGCGTGCACCATTGTAGGTACCCCTTCTTCTCTCTATAATACACGGCTGAATTGTATAGGATAAACCGGAACCATACATTTAACTGTGAATGTGGGACTACACAATCTTCTCATGAACTTTCACTATCAAATGATTGTACAAACTCACTTTTGTCAAGTTTTACTGCAAAAACATACACTGCATGTTTACATAAAATAGCTTGTCAGTGCCTTTCTTGTTCTAATGATAGTTGTGCTTTGCTTACATAGCAACTTCTATTGAAAGTGTGTGAGATGGTATTGTGTTGAAACATGTAATGCTATTATGAGCAGATGCACAGTTCGGACGAAGGCGCATTCCACTATCTTTTTTTTACAGTATGCATCATTGCCATTTACCGATATCATATAAAATCAGTGTTGTTGTTGTTGTTGTTTTCCCCCTCTAGATTGTTTTGATTTTCGCTCTAGCTTGCCTGCTCGCTCGAAACAAACGGATTGAAAGATATGTAAATGGATGGATGCTTTAATTGAAATCATCCCGTGAAGGAAATCAAATGAGACAATGGACGGTAACGAAAATCATAATTTTCTAGATTTGTAGGTAAACGTGGGAAACGAGAAATTTATAATATACAATCGTAAACATTCCAAATAAGAATATATTTTGTTAAACAGATCCATTGAGCATATGTGGTATTGCGAGGATGATGGGGCGTAGTATTGGGGCTATGGGGCACGTGATACCCCTCCCTTAAACAGTAAGAGCCTCGTATACGACGTCCCCCTCGAAAGTAGTGTACTACATGTATGTATAAAACACAGTATCGCCTGCAGAATCCCCGATGCTAGCAGACAGAAATCATGATCCATGCCCTCCTTGTGCCCCCTCAAACACGTTCAACTCCCCCCTTCCTAAAAATAACAACATCAATAAAGGAACCTTAGATAGAGCTTCACTGCAAACAAACCCCGGCTTTACCGCAGGAATTCAACGAGAAGTAAACAAAGTCATTGTATTGGGATGCAGTTTCATTATATCTATTATTTTAACATGTTTAACCAGATGTGAAACTATTTTTGTATTCATGATATACATTATTGCAATATAAATTTAATCATAATTAGTTTTCCTATAAAAGTAGATGTTGGAAGTGGTGATAAGATGACTTGTTTATGTTTTATGCAATATTAAATTAATTTGTTGTACTAGGTTTAATTCTGTCTAACATTCTGACACAATGTGCGGCCTTGCTGAGTAAATGTAATATAATGATTTGAATATGGCAGAGATGAGATTGCTTGTATTATAAGCCATATGTTGGAAATGGTTATGAGATGTATTTTTTGGGTAATATATTCAAGTTTGTTTGTTTTACTTTGTTTAATTATACTCATATTCTGCCTGATATATTTCTTAAAGTGATATATAGTTCAGTGTTGGTATAGAGGGCGCTTGAAGAAATACCTTTCTTTGGAGGTAATTAAATATTTAGTATAAAAATGTGAAAGAGCAGACAATTTGAATGAAGAGATAAACTTTATTTGACTAAAAATCTGTTCAGAAACAGCTGAAATATCCATAAATATATCAAATTGGCATAAATGTTGAAACCAACTTTTATCAATAATTTTAACATATTTCAAATCTAGCAAAATGGTTTTTAAATCTTTTAAAATAATCATTTAAACCAAATATTTCGCTTTAACATTTGTTGATAAAAATAGTCAGAACTTGAGGCGTCTGGAGGGCGCCCTTTTGTGTTTACAGCTGCTTTTTGAATGAAAACTGTAACTGTAACTGTAACTTAACCGCGTATATGTTTTACTATAATTTAAGCATCGAAACTATTACGGTGAGTATTTGATGATAATTTGCCAGTTTTAATTACTAAAATTATGTTTGACCAAGCTGTGCTATCACTAACACTCCGGCAGGAGTTAGCCCATAAAGTCACACTCAGTAAATTCCGAAGTTATGTTCACACTATTTTTGTATATATAATATGTAATTCAAAGTTGCCAATTGAAAATAAATCACACATAATTATGTTTTGTTTACTGCCTACAGTCGTTTTTCGTAAGTGAATATTTAATTCTTCTTTATATTATATATCTTGTATTGTGACTTTCCGTACTATGTAATAATTGTGATTGTATATGCTGGTTTAATCATATTGATGGTCATAAAAGTATGTATATACATGTACTTTCCATCATTTACTTTGCAATTGTAATTTATTATATTTTATTTTTACAATTCTGTATGTGTATTCATTAATGTCCAACATCCCGTTTGCAAAGGAGCGAACAGAACCTCTTTTATTGTATTAGTTTCCCCATTTTGAAATGTTTATATATTAATTGACAATTTAGTAATACTATTTAGTAATACTATTTGGAAATGTAGGTTAGGCACTTAATATTTATAACATATAAAATACAAACACATACAGACAATCGAATTCACACGCGCTAAAAGAAGAAATCCGGAACTACTCCATATGATTCACGCACTACTGCAATATTCATTGTACATAAAATCAAGATATTTTGTATGTTAAATATTTATTTAAATCAAGCTCAGACAAAATATTCTTCTTTTAGCGCGTGTGAATTCGATTGTCTGTATGTGTTTGTATTTTATATGTTAGAAATATTAAGTGCCTAACCTACATTTCCAAATAGTATTACTAAATTATTTATTCATTATAGGAAAAGTGAATGTCAAGCTTTTGATCAAAATTGAATGAATATAAAACAAATTACATTTTCTGCATTTTATAGTCGAGACTGAAATCATACAAAACTGACCATTTTATTATTAACTTAAATAATTTTCTCATGCTAATTCACTTTAAAGGTATTCAAGCGTATAAACATTAAAAGAGAATTGTAACTATCATATCATTATGTGATAGAAAATAATTTGATTATTTGGGGGAATGGACACGTAATATGTTTACATCATTATCAGTTCAATACCCGATCTTCGGGCCAAACTCATGATGTCACTTTTGCTTTACTTGACTAATTAAAGTATTAACATTTGGATTTCTTTCTGATGGAAATTTAAACAGTCCAACGTACACAGAATAATGTATTAGTAATAATATGGTGAAAACTCATCCATATAATATATCCGCCTATTTTGGTGTAATCTTTAGTATAGGTTTTCCTGTCCATTTTTACACTTTTATCATTCAGTTTCATAAATTTGTACTTCAATTTCGTCCCGAGAAATCAACAGAGCGTAAATCCCAACTTCAATTTCGTCAATCATCATTCTAATTCGTCATTTGTCAATCAATTTCAAACACGTCGCATTCAAAACCGTCAATTGTCATTAAAATTTGTCTCCATCGCTGAACGAGTGGTGAATGCTAATATAAAATTCGTCTTTGTTCAAACAATTTCATGATTTTTTCAATTAAATTCGTCACATGGTCTAGCCCTATGCCTGTCTGTGTAATGACTATGTAGATGGTAGTTTGCTAGTTGAGTATGTGTGAATGTGTATGTGTATGTGTGCGTGTCCGTGTGTGTGTGTGTGTGTGTGTATGTGTGTGTGTGTCTTTATCTCTTTTAAAAGAGATAAAGACATTTTATGAAAAATTATATTCTTTGAGGAATGATAGTGGTCAAAATAATGGTTTATTTTTGGATGATATTTTAAAGTTAAGTGAACAGAATAAATAATTATGTGAAGGTAAAATGACGAAAGATGAGTGTTTTAAGGTTTTGAAAGAAATGAAATGGAATAAATCCCCTGGAAATGATGGGTTCACGGTGGAATTTTATGATGCATTTTGGCCCTTATTAGGGGATTTGTTGGTAGAAGTATTGAATGAAACATTTGCAAGGGGGGAATTGACGGTATCTCAAAAACAAGGGACTATAACATTGATAGAAAAAGAGGGAAAAGATGCGAAGCATATTAAAAATTATAGACCCATTACACTGTTAAATGTAGACTATAAAATATTATCGAAGGTTTTAGCAACTAGGATTAAAAAGGTTTTAAATGAAATAATTCATTATGATCAGGTGGGATATATAAAAGACAGAAATATTGGGGAAGCGGTTCGATTAATAGAGGATATATTATTTTATTCTAAACATTCATTGGACAGGGGTTTCTGATTGCGGTAGATTTCGAAAAAGCTTTTGATTCTGTATCCCATCAATATTTATTGAAAGTGCTAAAATTGTTTGGTTTTGGTGATTCGTTTTGTTCTTGGGTGAAGATATTATATAATGATATAAGTAGTTGTATTATGAATGGGGGTTATTCCACTGGTTATTTTGATATAGAAAGGGGGGGTCAGACAAGGTGATCCATTGTCGCCCTATTTGTTTTTGGTTGCAATATAATTATTGGCAAATGAAGTAAGGAGGGACACAATAATTAAAGGGATACATTTTGGGGAGCATGAAATAAGACAAGTATTGTATGCAGATGATATGACGATTTTTTTGAAAGATTTAGACTCCATAAGAAGGTTGCAATATATATTTGAAGAATTTGAAAAAGTAAGTGGTTTGAAAGTTATAAGGAAAAGACACATTTTAGGTATATGGGTGAGGAAAATGGGAAACCAGATGGGCCTTTATTTGGACAATTTGTTAAGGAAGTAAACATTTTAGGTGTTAATTTCTCGGTCGATTTAGATGATTTAAATTACAAAGAAATAATTTTTTTTTATTAAGTAAAATTAAAAAGCTTCTAGGTTGGTGGAAACAACGGGATTTGACTATTATGGGTAAAATACATTTATTGAAAACGTATGCATTAACAAAGTTGAATTATGTTTCATCTCTCTTTGTTGTTCCCCTATGGGTTTATATAGAAGTGGAGAAAATATCGTTTGATTTTGTATGGGGAGGGAAGGATCGTATAAAAAGAAAAATTATGTATCAAAATTATAATTATGGTGGGGTAAAAATGATTAATTTTGAAATATTTGTTAGAACGCAGCGGATAATGTGGGTGAAACGATTATTATATGGAGAAAGAAATTTGGGATGGAAGTTATTTTTTGATTATTGCTTGAGGTCAGTAGGAGGAAGGCTAATTTTCTTATGCGATTATGAAATGCAAAATATGAAGTTTAGGTTCAAGATTCCACCTTATTATTTGGAAATGTTGAAAGCTTGGAAAGAGATTGATAATTTAAGGCATTTTAATGGTTGTATGAATCCAATTATTTTTAATAATAGGAATATATGTATAACAAAAATAAGATGGTATTTGATAAAGAATTATTTGAAAGAGGGATTGTTATGTTGAACCATGTTATGGATAATGGACATGTTAAACCCGTTGCATACTTTTTGAACCTTGGTATGAGAGGTGACAATTTACTTACAATAATTGATATAATTATATCATGCGATTCCGAGGGATTGGAAAATTGATTTAGGTTTGATACAATTTTGTGAGGTAGACTTAATAAATTATAATATTAATTTATATCTTTTGGATAAAAAATTAAGTTTTAAGGATGTACCATCAAGAAAAATATATGATTATTTTATTAGAGAATTGCAAAAGACATATGAATTACAGATAAGAGATGGACAAAATGATTTTAATTTTATAGATAAAGAAATGTATGAATGTTTTTTTAGACCAAGAATAACGTTAATAATTGGGAAACAGAGAGAGTTTCAATTTAACTTACTCCATGGGGCAATTTACACTAAAGATAATTTATTTAGATTTGGATTTGTTGAAGACAACTTGTATTCGTACTGTAAACGGGAAAGGGAAACATATTCGCATTTATTTTTATTTTGTTTAAATGTAAAATTGACATGGCAAGCTTTGATACAACTTTTTTTTTGTAGATGAAATAAAGGACTTAAATTGGCGGGATATATTTGTTGGATTGTCAGGTAATTCAAATAGAATAAAATGTTGCAATACCATCATTTTTATGGTAAAATATATTTTATTTGTATTTAGAAAAGAGGGTGTTCTACCTAATATTGATAAAATACAGAAACTGTTATTGGATTATAAGGCCCAGGAAAAGGGAAAAGCAATTAAAATGGGAAAATTAGGACTACATTTACAAAAATGGGAAACGGTAAAATTAGAATAAGATTGAAAGAATGAACTCTTCATATGTGATGTTTCCCCCGTGAGCTTGTAAAAAAAATTTAAAAAAAGTATTTAAAAAGTATTGATTTAAATATGTATTTTGTAAGCATTATTATTTTTTTTTAAAGGATGTGAGCAGATTTCCGGGGTAGGGTTGGGGGGGGGGGGGGGGGGGAGGGTGAGTGTGTAGGGGGTGGGGAAGGGGGGACGAGAGAAGTAGCGTGTCTTACTTCTTTTAATTTTTTGTTAAATCTCCATTGTGTTTAATTTTTGTGAATTACGCTTGATGTGTACACTTGAGATGTAAACTTGTATTTTCAAAAATGTTATTCAATTGTAAATGTTATGTTAATAATTTGGAGAAATAAAAAAAATCATTTAAAAAAAAAAAAAAAGTGTGTGTGTGTGTGTGTGTGCGTGTGTGTGTGTGTGTGTGTGAGCAGATTTCCGGGCAGGGAGGAGAGGGTTAGTGTGAAAGGGGGTGGGGGAGGGGGCGGTTGGGTGGGGGCGGTGGGGAAGGGAGAAGTAGCATGTCTTACTTCTTTTTATCTTTTGTTAAATCTCCATTGTGTTTAATTTTTGCATTACACTTGATTTGTACACTGTAAACTGGTATTATTTAAAATGTTATTCAATTGTAAATGTTATGTTAATTTGGAAAAATAAAAAATCCTTAAAAAAAAAAAGAAGTGTGTGTGTGTGTATAATATCATTTTATAAGAAGATTTTTATATAAAGAAATCATTTTACTTCTATATTGACAACTTCACGATACACACATTTAAACAATTAGTAAATGAGTTTCAGGAGGATGATTCGCTCGAGAAGATTGCAATGAAATAAGCTTGGCTGTTTGGGATTAAACTGTTCGCGAAATAGGAACCATGATTAGTGATTGAAGTGGCGTAGTGGCGGCCGGGGTGGGGGCGGGGATACAATTGCCACATACCCATTAATTTGACCAAAAAGAAGATAATAACAATACTTGGGGAAATCCCTTAAAAAAGTGTGCCCCCATAAATTTACGTCCCCTCCCATGAGACCGACCATAATACACCAGTGCACACAATCGTACATGGATATATTATTACAGGAAAACATCATTACAAATAATGGGGTTTACTCAGACGATTCTGCTTAGCGTTATGATATTCTAAACTAGTTATTGCGCAACGGTGGAAATAACCGAGCGCCTGATAAATATCTATTATTTTGAGAACAATAACTCTGGCATTATGCTTCCTAGGGTGTCTTTTTAATTTGCAGATTTGGCTTTGGTCCAGATCAGTATTGCAATGAAAAGCCCCTGAATTCTTAGAAGAATGTAAATTAAGCATGCAATGTTCAATGTAGCATTACACGGTTGTTTAACAAATAGGGAGCCACTTTTTACACTTATAAAACACGTATAGTGTAGTCATTATGATAAATTACAGGACCAATCATATTTTGGTGGAATACAAATAATTAGATACAAGTTATGTGGCAAGACAAATAGCAAGCAATACAAAACGAAATCTATAAAAAAAATACTTGCAACAAGTACAAAATAAACGTATATTTTAAATAAACCAGTAGCCAGCACGTATTCTCATTTACAGAGCAGCTTATAGCTCGCGAGCCATTAAGGTGTAATTGAAAGAAACACACATGGAAGCATGCATAATAACAAAAAATGGAACAAACCAAAACATATAGCACGTTAGCAACAATGGGCGAGTCTAAAGGCTGAAGAATTGGAAGAAAAAAAAGTGGCGTTAAGTTTGTTCACCCATCATTATCCTCCAAAACTCTTTTATAAGAAAACACAAAACAAACCTAATATTGTACTGTAGGTCGCCGATGAGGCCTGTATTCCACCATTAAGGCTTAGGATATATTGAGTAAACCGGCTGAATACAGATTTGATTTATAATATAGTGTAATACCGGGGGCACACTGAGTGTGAAATTAAAGGGATTGTACAAATCCTCAAAATCCAGTTGGAATTCTCGCGGTTCCATCATACCTTGCTGTATTCGTATTAACGATAGAAGCATGGGACAGATTTCGTTTTTTTATTTTTTATTTCTCTTTCGTTAAAAAGATATTTACGATTGAAATGTGCAGATGTTAAATTATCCACTGGATCGCCAAACCGTGTAATAAGTAAGTCTGTGATTTAGCGAAATTGCTTTGCATATTTGCTCATTACTCGGCCATATAACGTTCATTTAACTTAACATTTTCACACCACACCCAGTGGACATATTATCAGATAACAACAATATACATTGTATCAACCACTCATCACTTTTTGCACACGTCAACAAATTTACTCGATCCCTTTAATACTGTTTGAATTTAAATTGTAATTGATTTAACAATAAGGAACTAGATTATGTACCCAATACAATAATAAATCTAAATTGAATAGATTCTTCTCTCGAGAAAAGTTTGAATTTTTTCTGCTCAAAAGGATTCAATACTTTTTGAATTATTCATCATCAAAAGTGGCAAGATATCGAGCTCACATGTACTATCAAAGGGATATAACGTAGTAAATTTGTTGTGAATGGTTGATTGAGTAATGAATGGTTGATTACATTAGTATTGAATCTGATAATGTCCAATAAGTAATGCATGAAAATGTCATGTTAAATGAATGCCTTACCGTATAACCAAGTTCTGAGCGGAAATGCAAAGTGCACTGACTTTGTACGCAGTTATGACTATCCCGGGGATAATAACAAATCCGAACACTTCAATCGTTAATATCTTTTTCACGAAGGGAAAATCGAAGTAAAATAATGTTCCATGCTTCTAGTGCTTATACGAATATAACAG
The DNA here is from genome assembly GCA_037951105.1 of Echinarachnius parma. Classification (NCBI taxonomy): domain Eukaryota; kingdom Metazoa; phylum Echinodermata; class Echinoidea; order Clypeasteroida; family Echinarachniidae; genus Echinarachnius; species Echinarachnius parma. The sequence goes on along the minus strand of JBAMJV010004001.1, from coordinate 11,246 downwards.
GGTTTGCGATAACCGTTAATAGTTCTTGGTAACTTTTGTAGATTTTGACAATGTTACTAATTCACTTTAAGTTCATCTAGGTATAACTAGGTTAGGAGTTCGTGTGTTAAACTAACAAGATTAATTTGAAAACAATTGTAAATTAATTATAATAACAACATAGTATGTGGTGATGTTGTCCTTATAAGTGTAAGCTAACAGTCGATTTGTAGACAATATTGTTTTCTCGCAAGTTTTTAAAACGGAATAATCGCACTCACTTGTATAACTCATAAAGATTATTTCACACCCGATGTAAACAGAAGCGATTTTAAACACTATTCTTTATCAACATTCATGCTCATGAATAAACAGAATTAACATGCACAAGGGGTACTGAATCGGCAAAGAGCTATCATCAAACTAATACCACCTTGTTACTCCACCAAGCCAGTATTTCTATATTGTATTTCTGAGCTCTATATCTTGTATTTCTGTGCTTTATATCTTGGGTAGCGCCCTCTTGTGATAGTGACGCAAAATGCGAATCGTCATGGCATGCAATCATTGATGCGTGCAATGCATTGCCAACATATCTTACGTATTACGAACCTCACTGATTTACTGATGTTTCAGCTGTTTCTAAACCGATTTTGATCAAATAAAGTTAATTCTGTCATTAAAATTGTATGCTCTTTCAAATTTGACACTCAGTTTTTTGTATTTCCTCACACCAAAAAATCGTGCAGCGCCCTCTATAAAACGAAACAACCCCTTTTACCTGCCATGTCACCCCCGCCCCCCGCGCTCATGATTCTTCACATTTTACCTCTGAGGTGGCAATCTCCGAAATTGCCGTGGGCTGTTTGCTCATAAAATACAATGTTAGCGTATACAATCATAAGATATATAGTTTTCTATTGATTTCCAGGTGGGTATTGTGCGTGAAGTCAACCATAACGAGAAGTATTGTCAGTATATTAGTTGATCATGTTGACAATAGGGTTGTCTCCCGCCATGCTCACGCACCGCTGTACCTGTTCATGATGATCTTGATGCTTAGTTTGATGCGTGTAAGACTAACCCATTCAGGCCTGGCCGAAAATAGCCGTGCTCTTGCCTGTGGAGATTGTGTGTTATGTCAAAATCAACACGTTACATTATAGCAGTCTTGAACGGGTTAAAGTTGTAAACATTTCCGTCACTTATGTCATATTTGGATGTTTGCCAGAGTATCTGTCGGCCCAAATGAGTACATTGCACTACACTTACCTGGCAGTTTTATATTTCACATATTATCGCTTCTGTTAGAATTAGGTCTGCATACAGGAACATTAATATTGGGGTTGATGTTGATAGTAAACGTTGAACCTATTTTAAGTTGTATATGCATTTTCATAGCCTTGTATACCCCATTTACATTCACAAATTGTTAAAGGGAACGTTGAGTTTTGGTATAGAGGGCGCTACTCAAAATAATTTTTGTGAGATAATGAAAAACTGAGTGTAAAATTTGAAAGAGCATAAAATTGTAATGACAGAATAAACTTTATTTGATCAAAATCGCTTCAGAAATGGCCGAAATATCCACAAACATAACCATTCGTAATAAATGTGGGGCCCCATAATTATTCAACAATTTTGAACCACCCGTTACATTTTTTTTTAAATGCTTCCACTTTACAAAAATTTACAAAAGTGGTTTTTAGATAGTTGTTGATAATCTCTCTATCTAATCATTATTTCAACAAAAAATCACATGCACACTATTTGATTTAAAATGGTTGAAACCAATGAGTGTTCAGAGAGCGCCCTCTTGAGTTGTAACGGCTCTTTTTGTAATGATAACAGGCATTTTACTTAGTCGATTGTAATTTTGTATTCCTTTCGAGCAAGGTGGGGTCATAACTATAAGTTTGTAATGTAATGGTGCAAGTTTTGCTTGAATACTAAAATTCAGTTTGACCAAAACTGTACTCTCTTTACCAGAACTCAACTATCCCTGTATTTCTCCTCAAAATCTATAATCAAAACTTGTCATTTTCCTTGTCATATAAGATGGTTCATTATTGATAATACGTGTATTTGGGTTTCTTTTGTTTATAGTTATTTGGATCAATTATAGGGTAATAAAAAAGTAAATGTTATTCAATCAATTGAAATATCATCAGAAATCTAAAGATAAGAACTCTATCTCGTTTGCACACTCACTGGGTGCAGCCACTGGCAAAACCCCCGCCTACTATGCATTCATATGTGTTTTCGCAAATTGTTTTGTTTATATTTTGGGACCTGTAATCATGTGATCAACACAATACAAATGACTCCAACTCAATTGGCTGGTTAGATTTTAACAAAGAGCAAAATAAGATGTCTGTTATTGCGGCGGAAAATAATTCTTCCACTGTATCGATGCGTGTCTTTCCAGGGACTGTTAATGCTTGTTCATGTGCATGCAAAATGAGAATATGGATTACCTTTAGGACACAGTTCGTCTTTGCTAGTACTGGACCTACAATACCTGGAACATACGTTTTGTGGAGACGCTTGTCAAAACCTGTGACGATTTAATGAGGCTATACGTTGTGTTGATTTAAAGAATATCAGACTATAGGTAAGTTAATTTTTTTTGGAATAAGGCGATATTTATCATTCATGTTATATAAGGAAGATTTTCCTGTGATTACAAACAGATTTTTATACCTATAGGTGATCCAGCATTCTGTGAGTGTTTATGGCGAATATGTTCATTGTTAATCCATTATTTGGGATAGTGCTTTGTGCAATCTTATCAGGTTTAGACGTGAATTTAGATAAACATGGCGGGTTGCATAAAGGTTCATGATGGATTTCAGTGTTTTAATCACGTTCATATTTCACAACAGGAATCCTAATTATGTGTAACAATTGTATTTGTGTTAATTGTAATATCATATTATCTTTCGAACTGTACTTGTTTGTAATAGTGATATAAGTATTAATATATTGGATTTGGCGGTATTGGAGTTGTGTTTAGTATGATAAGTATTTGCCTACAAATTGCCCCAGATTGTATTATATCTATTATACCATTTCTAAAGCTAATACAAATCTGGAGGCGGATTTTCAACAAATAATATGCACATAGTGTTATTAGATTTAATATACATCAACATGTGTACAAACAATGGATATATACACTACAATTGCAATCTCACTAAATAGTTAACACTACCTATTAATTATGCAGTAACAACAACAAATTGACCCAAATATTTTTTTTTTTAGTTTTACTACAATGTTTCTTTTGTTGTTCAACAGACGACTGCGCATAATGTTGTGGATTCTTGTCCTGGTGCTTCTTTTGGCATGTAATCACGTTTTGCCGAATGATGGATACCAACTAGGAGAAAATGTAACGTTTAATTTCCATCATGAGTTGACTAGTCCAACCTCGCGATACATCTGTGCAGTATACCCTTTTGGAGGTGATCGACCACACTTCATTAACGACCAGTCGCCTTTCCCAGATTCATTTAAACCTGGACAACTCCAACGCTTTGGTTGGCAGTACCATCGCAGCCAAGTCAACCTGACTGTGACTTTCGCCATTGCTAACCTTCATGTTGTTGATGAGGGATTGTATACTGTACACATAGTTGACCTTGTCAACGAGCAAGTGGAAAATACTGCCGAGTACCAAGCTGTTGTAACCGTGACCTATCCACCAGGCAAGGCGAAATGTGAACTAGGAATTGACTGCGCGGGTGATCTGGTGTGCCATCAGAACTCGAAACGGCTTCCTACCGACGGTGATATGACAAATGACTGTCGTTCTGTTTCTTATGTTTACTACTGGATCCATCCCAAGTTACCAGTCAAATGTTGCAACTTAGAGCAACACTTGTCAACTTCCCTGGAATCTTGTGATGACATCACTTTCCATCCTTCTCAAGAGGAGGTCTCGACCATACATCCATCGGACCACACGACTGACAATATGTCTGTTACAGGTGTGTACTATAGTAGTGGATTTATTAGTTTGTTACAAACTGCCCCTTTATACGAGGAAAATAATATATAAACAATATACAAAACAACACCCAACATACCCTTTTGCTCCTCCCCTGTTTTTTTGCTACGGAATACTTACAGCTCTCTTTATGGAACTACAGCGTCTAGATGTCCTAATTTTGACAATTAGGCTCTCTATAAGTAATCTTTTCCTCAAGAAAAAGAATTTGGCAGTCATTTCCCATGAAATCGGTCAATTTTGGGGTAATAAGTAAATGTCTAATTGTCCTGGGAACGCCCCTTTTAAATCGCCCAAATTGATTATGCTGCCCTATATTGGTGTGTCGTCATCTAAAGAACTTCGCCCCATATGGCCCTTATTCACAAGGGAGGTTTGTACAAACCCCGGTTCAAACCCGCGGTTTACATCTATGGAATGCCAATTGTAAACTGATGGAGAGAGAATGTGTACCATCAACATTGTTAACAAGTAAGGAATTTACATTCTCTCTCCATCAGTTTACAATTGGCATTCCATAGATGTAAACCGCGGTTTGAACCGGGGTTTGTACAAAACTCCTTTGTGAATACGGGCCATAGTCTCTGTACACTACGCCTCTCTAAATTGTCTAGATGACGAAAGCCGATGAATTGTCAATCACATGTCAATCACGCTGCTGATGTTGAAAGCCTATGCCATGGGAGAGAGTTTATTAGGATCACGCTTTCACTCGGATGCAGTGGCGTAGGGACGGCACCTTAAGTTTCTCTCTTTATTTTTGAAATATGTTCCCCTAATCGTTTGTATTGTTTTTTGTCAAATTATTGGGTAGGGGGGGGGGGGGGGGGGGGGGCATCAATCCCACACCTTCTCTAGCTACTCTACTGCTTGTTTGACTGATTCGATGTATCAAATTCATTTCTAAATACTTGTATTAGAATAATGTGTGATAATTGGTATTGTTCAATTTTTATATTCCTGTAAACATAGCTATATTAACTCACTTTCCATCGCCCTGTGTATGTTATCAAAAAAAAGTATCTGTTATTTACATTATTTATCAGTCCCACAATAGTAAGCATACATGATCTAAACAAAATCCCAAATGAAAAATCAATAATCTCATACGCATGCACTGAAGGTTAACCGAATGCAATTACTGATTTGTTCTCTCCCCCCCCCCCCCCCCTTTTCATGTCGACTCTCCACCTGCCCCCTCTCTCTCCCTTCCCTGCCTACCCCTCACCTTATCTCTTTCCCCTCTTGTTTTCCCTCCTACCCCCTCCGATCTATCGTTTCCCCCGTTTCTCATTGAATCCTATGTTCGCTAAAGGTAATGAACGGAGTAACGACCAGACTACTACAATATATGTGGGCATTTTTGGTGGGGTAAGTTGGTTGCAATGCCTGTTATGTATAGATTGATAAATTCTGAAAGCATAGAACTATTCCTTCCCAACAGTTAATATTCAAATTTACTCTCCAATAACTTCATTTTCCATTGAACTTAAAGTATTCTTTTGTACCATTTGATTTTGTTAGACAGTTGGATTGTAAAAAGAAATCGTTTCTAGCTCAGAATTATTATGTTAAGATGTCATAACCTTGTTGGTATTGTAATTTCCAATTAATGTATTCTGTATATACAATTATAATGCAGGCTACTTTGAAGTACTATTAGACCAGAATTCAGAAATGATATATTGTTATTCAAAGCGGCTACTATTCGGACACCATAATGCATCTACATAATCACGTCGTAATGTTTAGAGGTACAATTCTACAATAGAATAATTATGTATCAGTATCGTGAGCTATCATGAGTGTTTCCCGTAATCATCTGAAATCATTGTATTTTTCTACAGCTCTTTATCCTTCTCATTTTGGGCTTCCTCGTCCAGGTGCGTCGATCCGGTTTTGATTTTGGGGGGGGCGCAATTTGAAGAAATTTTCCCGAGTGACCACTGAGAGGGCTAAAAGCCCCACATTAGCATGCCCGGAAGTTTTATTATGCGCTCATTGAAAGTGTCTTGATGGCTCGAAGACCTGATTTGGGGGCACCCACATTTGGGGACAATAATTGGGGTCCAGGGGGCGGAGCCCCCGGAAGCTTTTAGATTTCAGACATTTGCAACTCCTATCATGGGTGTAAAAATTGTACCTATACTCGTAACGTATTTTTAAAGGGCATAGCGAGGAAAGATTGAGCCTTGCATGAGATGGATCGACGTGATCCTGTATTACTATAGAGCCATCGATATAGTCTCGGGCATTGGGCTCCTATGAAACTAAGCAAGGGCGTTAACAACTTCTCAAAACTGGAGGGGAGACATTGCGAGGAAGCGAAGCGACCGAGCGGGGGAGGGTGTGGGAGGGGGTGTCCCCCTCCCACAGTAGGGAGCTTTTGTATTTTGGGGTGTGAAATTGTGCGATTTGGTGCACACCTGAGACAGAAATTTCACGTTATATGAAGTATATAAGTATGGAACCAAACATACATAATGACAAAGGGAGGGGGACAATCTTCACCACTTTCAAATGTGGGGGGACATGATAATATTCAAATATGATTTGCGTTCAGCGCATATGGACCGAATTGACTGAAAGATATATTTCAGATTATTTTATTTTCTGTGACGGGGGGCTATCTATAGATGAGGGTTTAATTAACTTCGTGTGAGGTGTGCGTATGAGAAATTACACTGCCCGCAACACATGTGAGTTCCCGCAACCCAAATGAAACTTGCAATATGAGAAACTATGCGCGCGAAGCGCGCGGCAAAAAAAGATTTACAGTTCTTTTCAAACTAGAAAACGGCTATTTTGAAGATTAATTATTGATAAATGTGTCTATCCCCTCTTTGGCATTATATCACTTGATTTTTTCTTCCTCATTTTCGGAATTATTGGGGGGGGGGGGCGAAATGATATGTTCGCCCCCCCCCCCCAATATTTTCATTGGGGGGGGGGGGGGGGCGACCGCCCCCCCTGCCCCCCCCCCCCCCCCCCCCCAGGATCGACGCCCCTGTCCTCGTCTATGTCATATTGAATCACGTGACCAGACGCAAGGAAGAAATAGCAACGATGAGATTCAGGGAACAGCCCGCGATGGATCAACATGTTGCAGTCATTGCAGACGACCCATTATATTATTATTTCATTTCAAAGACTTTATTTCTGCAATCAAACAAATCAGTTATACAACAAATATGGATAATTATATAAAACATAAGGTATGCAATCAATATACAAAATATAGAAACAAATGTATAATACATGAGTAAGAGTAAATTTATACGTTGGGCCATTGCGTGTATAAAGAAAGAAAGCAGAAGGTCGCCGTTATAACCGTTATAACCGTTATCAAGCAAAAGCTTGAGCAGACGGTCAACCGAGCTAAGATAAAAATGAGTTGTGAAATATTGGCTAAGTAACAAGAAGAGGGGGCCATGATACTCAAATTATATATATTACAATTAAATGTGAATATAAACAGTTGGATTCAATATAAATAATTATAGAGCATATGAATCTCATCTTTATAAGGCTACTAATTATACGTTAATGACAGAGATAAGAGAGAAACTAAACAAAAACAAGGGTGCGAGTGGTGCGTGTGTGTGCAAGTGCAAGTGTCCTCATGCGCCAAAATGTTGAATCATCAGTATTACTATGTAACGTCAGACCAAAATTTAATGTAGTTTCTAAAGTTTTACAAAGAACGCTTTTATTTTTTTAATCTTTATACATTATATTGTGAAATAATGTGTTTTTTTAGTGTAGCTTTAAATGAATAGAGAGATGTACACTGTTTAATATGTCTAGGGAGTGCATTCCAAATGTCTGGACCATGATATCTTATGGACTTATGCGCTAACAAAGTTTTAGGATTGTGTAAATGAAAATCAGTACAATTACGCGTTGGGTATGAGTGAACATGGGAATTAGGAATAAATACGTCATGAAAAAGAGGAAGTGAATTTTGTGTGTATTTAAACATACAGATTGCTGTTTGATATAAGTGCAAATCACTCACTTTTAAAATGTTTAATCTATAAAATAACGGATTTGTATGAGCTAAGTAATTAGAATGAGTACAAATCCTAAGTGCTCTTTTTTGCAAGAGAAAAATTATATTAATCTTAGTTATACTACAGTTCCCCCAAACTACATTACAGTATGTAAAATAAGGTAACACTAATGCATTATATAATGTATAAAGTATTTTCTCGGGTACAAGGTCCCTCATTTTACCAATTACCCCAACTGCCCTTGAAATTGATGTTGTAATATTATTTACATGATTATTCCAAGTAAGCTTTGAATCCAAAGTTATACCGAAAATTTTTGTCGATTTCCTTTCAACTATAGAAATATCATCATTAACAATGTTTATAACCTGATCAAAGTGTGTTTGGGAAGCACAAAAATGTATAAAACATGTGTTATCTAAATTAAGGGACAATTTATTGCATTTAAACCATGTTGAGATTTTAACTAATTCATTATTGAGAGTATAAATTAGAGTATTCAAGCATTTATGAGAACACAATATGTTAGTGTCATCTGCGAAAAGCACGTAAGTAAAAGTGGTGATGACTTTACTATGTCATTAATATAAATAAGAAAGAGAAGGGGGCCTAAAATTGATCCTTGTGGAACACCACATAACACATTTAAGTTAGGGGAATTTACTGACTGAAATGAAAACAATTGCTTTCGATTAACTAAATAATTCTTAAACCATTTTAAGGCTGTGCCTCGTATACCATAATGAGTAAGTTTTTGCAACAAAATGTCATGATTCATGGTGTCAAAAGCTTTTGACAGGTCCATAAATACCCCAATTATATGTTCCTTATTATTAAGTGTTTGAGTTATTTTATCACAAGATTGTATCAAAGCATAATCAGTAGAAAACCCTTTTCGAAATCCAAACTGATACCCCTTTTCACTTTGCTCAGTGATTTTTAAATAATTGGGTAAACCAATGAATACAGGATATTAATACACTGTGTTGGTCGAATGCATGTAGCAAAAGACAGTTTTGCCCAACTGTTACACAATCCTCATTTACCCAGTAAAGTTTACCCAATATTTTAAAGAGTGTACATGTTGTACTTCATTTTAACCATGCTTACTTATATCTTGCAATTGCAATTAATCATATTTTATTGTGATCATTCTGTCTATGTATTCATGTATGGTCTTGAATGAACCTTTGAAAGGTAAGACCACATCCTTTCTCTTGTATCATATCCCATTTGTTGACATGTTTATATAATAGTTAAAACAAAATGTATTCATTTTGTTAAAAAGAGACAAAATACTTCTTGCTTTTGTTTTGCTCTGTAATTAATATAAGATTTCTCGGTAAATTTCGTAAGTTGGCCACACGAATTCATTTTGTGTGTATTCAATTTTGCCGGTTTTGTCACCGCAGCTGTATTTTATTATAAAAACACTTTTACAATTTTAGTTTATATAACGATCATTCGAAAACAGTTTGTTGGCATTCAAATTTAAAACGTGTTTTTATTTCGTAAAATTTTCATTCAATTTAAAGCAGGAAAATGTTCGAAAAAATTCCGAGTAATACCGCTTCCCGTCATACCCGTGAGTTCCGTTGGCGAAATTGAATGCTAAATGCGTGCTTTTTTAGATTGAATGCTATACGTGCTAAATCACTTGAGCGAATAAATAAATATAATGAAGGAAATACAGTTTCGAACGACAGTTTTATACGCCTTCAGCTTATAATTCCGCGAATTTGAATGAGCCGCATATCAATACCAATGAAAAGATTACGAAATTTGCCGATAAAACCTATATTACACAGAGTGAATGTCGTCTTTGGAATTCATCATTTGTGTGTGTAAATAAGATTGCATGTATGCGTTTGTGTTTATCCCTTTTTATGACATTTAGTGCCTTTCAAAACTTTGTTCAAGATTAAATGCAACTTGAAACAGATATGTGAATTTCTGTCAATTCATCAACGCTGGTAATCAATCTTAGCGAAAACATGAATTTGCTTTATTCTAAAAGCATTCTAAATGTAAACAAAATTGGATGAATCCTTCACATTCAAATCAATGATTGCATAGTGTAGTATTTATTGCACCTGATTATGCCATGAGAATTCTAAAACTGTCTGTAAATATTTGCTCAGATTTCAGTATTGGCCTTGGTCCAGACCACTATGATTTGCAGTACACCCAGGAATTCTTTACACAAATAGAATCACAGACCATGAATTTAGTTATCGTCACTTTTGGAACAGTCTAACAAAAGAAAATCTGCAGTCTACATGTTGAGCGAAAAATGACATATTCTAATTGTATATTATCAGAGATTAACATTTGCTTATTTTTTTAATCTTTATACATTATATTGTGAAATAATGTGTTTTTTTAGTGTAGCTTTAAATGAATAGAGAGATGTACACTGTTTAATATGTCTAGGGAGTGCATTCCAAATGTCTGGACCATGATATCTTATGGACTTATGCGCTAACAAAGTTTTAGGATTGTGTAAATGAAAATCAGTACAATTACGCGTTGGGTATGAGTGAACATGGGAATTAGGAATAAATACGTCATGAAAAAGAGGAAGTGAATTTTGTGTGTATTTAAACATACAGATTGCTGTTTGATATAAGTGCAAATCACTCACTTTTAAAATGTTTAATCTATAAAATAACGGATTTGTATGAGCTAAGTAATTAGAATGAGTACAAATCCTAAGTGCTCTTTTTTGCAAGAGAAAAATTATATTAATCTTAGTTATACTACAGTTCCCCCAAACTACATTACAGTATGTAAAATAAGGTAACACTAATGCATTATATAATGTATAAAGTATTTTCTCGGGTACAAGGTCCCTCATTTTACCAATTACCCCAACTGCCCTTGAAATTGATGTTGTAATATTATTTACATGATTATTCCAAGTAAGCTTTGAATCCAAAGTTATACCGAAAATTTTTGTCGATTTCCTTTCAACTATAGAAATATCATCATTAACAATGTTTATAACCTGATCAAAGTGTGTTTGGGAAGCACAAAAATGTATAAAACATGTGTTATCTAAATTAAGGGACAATTTATTGCATTTAAACCATGTTGAGATTTTAACTAATTCATTATTGAGAGTATAAATTAGAGTATTCAAGCATTTATGAGAACACAATATGTTAGTGTCATCTGCGAAAAGCACGTAAGTAAAAGTGGTGATGACTTTACTATGTCATTAATATAAATAAGAAAGAGAA
>JBAMJV010004000.1:0-84447 GCA_037951105.1 Echinarachnius parma | reverse complement strand
AGGCTAGCTAATTCTCCACATTTGCACTAATTGAGTGCAAAAGTAGAAACACCCATGTTTTGACATGTAATATAAACGTGACTTGTGCCTGCACCGGGGGGGGGGGGGGGGGTGACCCTCCCCAAAACAACATTAAAACGTGAGGAGTAAATTCTTTAAAAATAAAGAAATACATACAGTGTGCCCACTAATACGTGCCACCCCCATGCACCCTCACCCCCCCCCCCCCCCCCCCCCCCCGCGGACAGTCCGACCACGCTTCGCCACAGATTCTCTTTCATTGTTAATGAACATTGCGGAAATTATTATAGATTGACTCTTTATACAATTTACGCGTATCATGTGATTATGGATAATACATGCTCACCATTGTGTTCTTTCTATATCGCCACGTATAGAACTTGCACAATGGGTCTAGTGCATTAATCTGCAGCGGCCGTATGTGGACTTGTGGAAAATCTAACTCTAGTACAATCATATATATCTCTCTGAAGTTTTGGCATTGTTTTAAGTGATAAGGGGTGAAAATTTTCACTTTAGTCAAGTTAGACTCCATTCGTTATTTCACAACTTGTATAGCTAAGCCTCTGGAGGCAAGCTATTATAGTAAGCAGTTCAGCTTCAATACAGGTTCATTTCCATGAGGTGAACGTAGCCTACGAGTCACCCTAGTAATATATTGAACTTGAGCTTGAATACAATGTCATCAGCGACAGGTTACCAGTACACGAGGCTTTCTGCCGAAATCGAATCAGACGAAACGGTATGTTTTATTGAGGAGTTTAATAATTATCCGGCCAAAAACAATTATACAAACGCCATTTAATTTGTAAAATAATTAAAGGTACCATCATATAATCTAGGCCTATTATAAATGACATCAAACTGTATTTTTCAGATGACATGCAATTATATCGAATTGCGAAATGTTGTTCTACTATGTTTCACATGATTGTAAACCCTTTAATTGAACTCTTTCATTATCAAATAGCATTGGTAAATTGTAGACAACAACTAATGTATACTACTGAGTACTGACTACTACTACTAATAATAGTGATTGTTATAATCATAATGATGATTATCACGTTATCATTATCAATTTTATCATATATACATATAATTTATATACAAATATAATGATAATCGTTGTCATACGCATTAGTATCATACAGATATATATATATATACAGATATATATATAACAAAACAACAAAAGTCAATAAAATACTCGTGAAACTTCTTTTTCACAGAGTAAAATTTTTTTTTATTTTGTATTAACTTTTGTTGTTTTCTTATCATTTATATATATTTTTTCAATGATAGCCTTCTTTGTTAAAATGTTCTGTTTCTTTCTCAGAGACACGTTACGTACCTACATGTATACTAGTCCTTATATCCTTATCATTATCCTGTCCGAAATCCTTATAAAATCACATAGCTGAGAAAAAAAGAGAATATTATAGTTGACTTTGCCGGCGGCACTGTCTTTATCAATGCTTACTTCTGACCCTAACCAACCTTAAAGGTATATTGGCGAACCTGAAAGCTGTGATTTTGGAGAATTCACAAATTTAAAATTTAAAACAGAAATTTAAATATTGCGACTTTGTTTGAGTTTTTTGTAAAAGTTCGTATTTCAATCCTTTCAAAGGTCTTCACAAGGTCGATTAAAGTTCGCGTTTGTTCGTCTGCGGTAGAAAGCAACGTCCAGGGTTTCGTCGACGAGATAGCCACGCGTCTTGGGGACGTAGTACAAGATGTTAGCTATTATAATCTGCCATACAACAAGGTTGAGGATTGTTTGGTCCGTGAGGTGGACAACATGGACTTCATGATATTGTGTCACTCTATCAACAGACGGTTTTCCCTAACTGACGTCAGAGATGCTCTATACAACAAGTTCCTTCAAAATGCTGCTAGAGACATGGGTGGGTTTATTATGGTGGTCATCATTTTGTTTGTAATGACTATATTATCATCAACGTATATTGTTAAAACATAACACACGTTTAACTTTGTTTACAATCGTAAACAATGTTTTGGGACATATTCAAATTTATCATGTTAGGCCTTTAATAATATATTAAGTGGAACAGTGAATAAAACAAACGTTTTAGGGAGTTTATTACACACATTATTACATTAAACATTATATTGATGAATACTATCCAATAATACGTATCATTATAACTGGTTAAATGCAAAGTTCGACTTAAAATAAAAATTATTTTCAATTATGTAAATGCTCTCATGTACATTATAACAGGAAAGGAAAATATCTGCGTCGTTGCGCATGACTTGCCTCTGCGACACTTGGATATCCACATGGAGACCTTCCGTCTCAAGCAGCCTACGACCTTCCGATGCGCCTCCACAGTAATGGTCGGGGGAAAACTGGAGAAACAGCCAGTGGAGTTGACGGAGGCAAACTGGGAAGAGCTGAGGGTAGCCATTTTAAATGCAGCCACCTTGAAAGCTGCAGTGATCGACGCGCCAAGAGATCTAGAGAATCCTTCGATCACTCGTTGCTACAGTTCTTGCGCCAACGCGGCAGAGAATAATTGTATTATACCAAGTGCATATAGGCCTACCCTTTCCTCGCAACGAAACTTGAATGCATCACTCTTCGCTTTCGTCTTTGCTTCGTGTTTCGTGATTTTGATAATCACTCTGATTGCCTTCACCGACGACACCCATCCGACCCCTGTGGAACCCGCCGGGTATACCACATCCCCATCAGTAGGCCTACATCGATCGCTTCAAGGAACTTACCAAAATGCGACTATCTAGCGCAGAAGACATCAACCAAAGACAATGCAACTACATCGAATGGATGTAGTGGACAAAAGACAGAATGAGATAAAAACAATGAAATCATCGCCGCCAAAAGACAATCACTGCATGGTGTGAATCGTAATGTTGATAATCACTTTTTATTGCTGTCATCCATGAACCGACCCCTGCGAATCAGATAACCCCGCAGTTATGGGAGTACTAGGCGTAAATAAATCGCTTCGAGGAACCTAAAAGAAAAAAGACTCCATCTTTACCGTTTACTAGCAGAGAAGACTTCACCAAAAGAAAACCATCTCCAGTAGACCTATAAATCATTCGCTTCAATATAATCGAACCCGGCCAAAATAAAATGCATCCTAACCATTTTGCACCCGATTTTAAAGTGATGAGAGAATGAGACCAACGGAGAAAACTGTCACCACCGGACAACAAAAACACAGAAGGAAACGGGTCTCAACAATCCATCAGACTTGTCAGATGAAACGACCAAACGGTGGCTGGAAGATGACAATCCAGCCGAGAACCCGACGGTCGGAATCCCGGCATGCAAAGCTACCCCCAACACCCAAATCAAACATCACACACAAACAAAAAGCATTAAAGAGTAAATTCATGGCCAAGGAATCACGAAGAAGCCTTATTCTCCCATCTTCTCCCATCATGTCCGTCTGGGTTATCATGGACCTCGTTCAGTCACGAACACAACAAAATCGAAGTTGCCCTTCATCAGTGCACCTTTATAGTCCAGTCAATATAGCAAATATTAGGGGGTAACCTCGGCAAAATTGCAATGGGAGTTTTCTTCGAAATTCCGTCATACGACGCATTTAACACGTGGTTAAATTTAATTTGAAAATCATGAAATGGCGGCGAATGGCGTGTTGCACAACCTTGCTAATAGTCTAGTCAATATAGGGTATTGACCTCGGCAAAATTGCAACATGGGAATTTTCTTCGGAATTCTGTTTAGGAAACCCCCCTGAACAACATAATAAAAGTCCTAAGAAATCGAAGCTGTGGAAAGTGGTTTAATTTGCATTATAAAGATAATTAGCTAATTTGCATATTTCTGAAATGTGGTCAGGGGTCATTTTCTATCTAGGAATAGTGCAATATTGATTTTAAAAAAAGATTATTCTAGGGTAATTTGGGGCAAGGAATCCATTTACGGTGCTCATTTGGATGTGCCGTATGGACAACACCCTAAAAGCCACGATGGCTGCCCCTAATTTGCATATATATGAATATTATTGATTTTTCAGAGGTTACAGCCTCCAATAAGCAATAATTCCAGATTATTATTTTTCATTCATGTTCTAAATAATGCAGAAAAAGATATTTCAGATTAGTTGCCAGCTTGGCAACCTCTAGCAATGAATATAATTTGCATAGGTTATTTACCTAATTTGCATATTCCCCTAAATTGAGTTTATTGTGAACCCGAAAAGTAAAACTTACAAGTTATGCCACTTTTCCAAGGTTTTGGAGGGGCAACACGTCTATTTTTTATATTTATTTTCATATATCACCACGGCAACCTTCTTAAATCCAAGATGGCTGCTCCCCAAATTACACATGTAATGATACACGACTTCATTCTTTCGGTTATAATTAGAACAATATTATAATTTTTGGACTCTCAATTATTGGAATTAGCAATTAGAATACTTGAATTTCAATGTAGTTGGTTGCTAACAGTAACAAAATTATATGTTTATAAAATAAATGCCGTTAAAGTGGCAAAAAGCATTATCTCCTTTAAAATGCCAAAGGCGGCCATCTTGGATTTATGTGGGTCGCCAAGGTGATATGTCGAATTAGGTATCGTAAATGGATTTGCTGCCCCCAAAACCTTTGAAAAGTGGTATTTCTCGTCTGTTTTACCTTCTGGGTTTACAATATCCACGATTTCACCTGATTTCTGGGAATATGCAAATTGTAGATAATCTAATTGTGCTAATTATATGCATTGCTAGAGGTTGCCAAGGCGGCAACCAAGCTAAAGTATCTAAATACACATTTAGTACATGATTGAAGACCAAAAAAAATGTAAGTATTGCTTATTAGAGGCTCTAGCCACTGATAACCAATAATATTCATAAATATGCAAATTAGGGGCAGCTATCTTGGATTTCTGGGTTTCGCCCATATGGCACTTGCAAACGAGCACCGGAAATAGATTCCTTGCCCCAAAATACTTTAGAATATTTGTTTTAATTACTTGTATACTATTCCTAGATAGAAAATGACCCCTGACCACATTTCAGAAATATGCAAATTAGCTAATTAACTTTATAATGCATTTTAAACCACTTTCCCCAGCTTCCATTCCTTAGGACTTTTATTATGCTGTTCAGGGGGGTTTCCTGAACAGAATTCCGAAGAAAATTCCCATGTTGCAATTTTGCCGAGGTCAATACCCTATATTGACTAGACTATTAGCAAGGTTATGCAACACGCCATTCGCCGCCATTTCATGATTTTCAAATTAAATTTAAGCACGTGTTAAATGCGTCGTATGGCGTCACATATTAAGGGTTACCAACATCCCAAAATAATTGCCTGATATATAAAGGACGATAATTTTAGTAGTCCTTTCCAACAATAAGTTCCGAAAAATAGTTTCCAGAAATTTGTTATCATATTCTGCAGATGAATGAATGTTTGTTTGCATTAGTTATGATTTTTAAGTTTGAATAAACATTTGTTGAGGTATATTCATATTGTGATTGGTCATGCTGGTGGAATGGATTACTAACACTTTTTATACATCAAATGATCGTTTTGGGGCGTTAGTGGATGGATTCATTAAGGATGGATTCATATCGCTTAGCATGAAAGTGATAGATAAACATGTCAATGACTCGCTGGAAACGGCGCTGGAATTTTCAAAAGAGCCATAATTTTGTTTGTTTCTTAATCGACAATGCTCAAACTATTATCATATTAAGTGTCTATTTACTGACCATACGAGGGCATGAATTTTACACACAAGTTTTCATGTATAGTGGAGCATTATTTCGTTGATTTTTTTCCGGAAGTAGTTCTTATAATTATCATAGGGCATGTTTATGAGCACATTCATTATTGATGAGAGTTTCAAAGTGCCTAATTGAAGAAGTTAGACGAATTGAAGAAGGTCTCTGCATGTCTTTATCCAGCACACTCCAAACAGGAAAATCAGGGTTCAGTATACAGAGAGGGATGCGGCCACAACGCTTTGAATTTACATTTGCAGTAAACCAGAAACATGAGAAGTTTTTTTGAAAGTACCTAATTAATGTCAAGAAGAGGTAGAGGAAATGTCTTCCCGTCCCATCACCACAGGACTGCCTTTATCTCACAAAAGGAAGCAACTGACAATTTTTATGGATAGACTTTTTACCTGTTTTGGGGTAATTGAGATATGCTCTACACAATGGTGAACCAATCAAAGTCACCTGACAATCCATTTATGAGAAATTATTAGGTCAAATGGAAGTAACTGCACAAATATCATCATAAAAATCCTCATTTACAAGGAAACTACCAATTGTCAGTTGCTGCCTTTTGTTAGATTAGAGTTACCGTCACTTTACCTGTTCATGGCGTACAAATCACAGATCTTCAGGAGGACTGGCAGTCAACATCCGAATACAGTTTGCTTGTCTCTAAAAGTTTTATGCCACTTTGAATTGGCAACTATAATTGAACAGTAATGTATGTTCATAGAAGACACACTAAGAGCTGGACTCTTCAATGCTTTAATCACAATAAATGTGATAAAAATCAACACATATTAGAAATTTGCATTCAAACATTTTTTTTTTTTATAAAACTCATACTTTTGTATGCATACATAAAAGGAACGGAAACAATCCATATACAATATGCAATCCATGTTTTTGTCAAATTGAAGTCAGAAAATATGCGGTAGGCATCCCTAAAACCAATGACTATACCCATTTTGGTGGATGATTAACTCACGTTTCTTTAGAATGTTACGACATCGACAAAATTATGTAACACTTTTCAAAAATGATCAAAATATGGTTGCAAGGTTCAATAACTTTTCAAAGGGTGAGAAATGCTTAATTTTGATTCCATTTGAAGAAAAAAAATCCATAAGCCAACCAACAAGGTACAAGTGAATAAACATGCCTTAATAATTATATTGGCATTATAAGGAGAACTAGAAGATGATTGTGATTTGGTGACAAAATTCACTAATTTCACTACAGCGTAGATCTAGATAACACTACATACACTTGATCAAAATAATCACTGCTAATTTCGTATAAGATAATATATGTTGTTTGTACTTGCGTTTGAATATGTTTTCATAAAAGTTATCTTTCCTTTCATATTTACACTATTACAGGGTGTCTAAAAAAGAATGGTACAGTTAGAAAATATTTGTTTCAGGTATGAAGGTAATTTGAAAAACATACATATTTGGTGACATATTAAAGAAGAATAATCAGGCTTTCTGGAGGTTTTTATCTCATCTAAATTGAGTTTATAAGTCGTGAGATATGGTCATTTGTTTGCAAGAATTTCGAAATCCACTTTGTGTCAATTTTAGTGCTGTGCATTTAGATAACTTACCAATATGTTATAATTTTAAGAGCAAAAATGTAGCATGTATTAAGTCATTATTCAATTGGCTTAATATGGTGTGTAAATATAGCCATAAGTGATTAGCCATTAATACTGACAGCAACTGTGAATCATATTTGTGGTATACTTCTCGTTTCCGACTCTAAATATTGTCTTTAAAGTATACTATCGTACGAATACTCTTTGGATCCACCAATATCATCATGTACATGGAGGAATGTGATTAACATGATGTGAGGACTTTATCATACCAGAATTCCAAGGAAAACGATGACTTTTTAAAGTGTATTCACGGTGGCGTTCGAACAGCAAATATATCCCACAGTCCGGGACATAGTTTTACGCGTGAGTACAGGAATGAGTCGTGCCATTTATATAGTTACGTAACTCCGCACTGTATAACTTTAACTAAGTGAACTACCATTGTAAAAGGAGATATATACCTCGCCTCTCATTCGACTCCTCTGTTTGTACTAACAATGGCAACCAATGACGAAAAGAAACAAATGCGACTGAGAAGTACGAAACCAAAGATGACAGATAAAGACATTGAAGCCAGTGGCAATGAGGTAGTTGATGAGTCAGAAAGTGAATCACAACCAGACATTATTGAGAGATTAATGAAAAGGCTGCTCACAAGTGAAGAGTTCTTGAAGATACTGAAAGAAGTATGCAAGCAGACAATGGACAAAGTCATCGAAGAAAAATGTGATCAAATGAAACATCAGCTTGAAAAAAACGAATCCGCCATCTTTGAGAACAACCTGAAGACAAAAGAGAAGGAGCTACACTTGATCCAGAAAGAACTCGACCAGGACAAACAAAAGCTGAAAGTCACCGAAAACAAACTACGGTAGACCAACTAGAACACTACACCAGGAGGAACAGCATACGCATCTTCGGTGTCGCTGAACGAGATGGAGAGATCACGGACCAAATCGCGATCGACATCGCACGCGAGAAGCTGGGCTTCGCGCTGTCCAAGGCCAACACCGACCGATCCCATCGCGTACGGCAGAAGCGACCAGGCAAACCACGACCCATCATCGTAAAACTCTGCTCCTACAGGGAGAAGAACCTCTTCATGGTAAACAAAAAGAAACTCAAGAACAGCGGGGTCTCCATCCAGGAAGACCTCACGACGACGACACTCCAGCTCCTCATCAAAACCAGTAAACACGAGAAGGTGACGGCGGCATGGACCATAGATGGACGGGTGTTTGCCGCTGTCAAAACCACTGATGAGAACACAACCATAAAGAAGCGCATATTCCGGGAAAACGACCTTCAAAATCTCTAAAAAATATAAATAAATCAAATTCAACATGTAAACACTATTATGATAAATTAAACGGTTTACTTTTTAGTGCGCCTGACAGCGCTTGATCGTGTTGATGGACCTTCATTTTGTTCTGTTTTATGAACATTGAACTTTTAAATAGGATAAGAGAAATACACACTTTTTATTGTGCCTGGTGGCACGGAATGGACCCTCATGTTTACTCTTATTTCTTTAGAACACTGAACTTTTAAGAATGATAATATAAACACTATACAATGGCACGACCGTTTGAATTACTGTTATGCCTGAAATTTTGGTACTTGCTTTTGAACTCATACAAATCTTTTAATTTATTTGTTATAACATATACATACATTTAATGTAATTTTGATTCAACGCTTCAATATCGTTGTTTTTTCTTACTTATTGTTCTGTTCTTTTATGAATTGTAATATTTGTTTCCACAAATCTGGAATTTCTTTTTACACATCTTGTAGTTATTTTGTGGGTATATAATTATATATATATTTTTTTTTCTTTCTTTTTCTTACATGCTAATTACATTTCTTTTGTGCTTATATTGTACAAATAATATCCTACTCGTTGCTTTAATATAAAATGTATTCTGCAAAGTTGAACGCTACCACTTTTTTCGGGACAGTTTATTTTAGATTGAAAACACACACTTATTGTTTTGTCAATACATGTACACATGTCAAAGTGTTACCAACAACATGTCAAAGTAGGACAATAATATGAATACGGTTTTAGAAAGTGATGATAATAGATTAAACCCATCTATTGAATGCCATTATTACCTACCAGAAGAACTCAAATCCAGGATAAATTAACGTAACAACCGTGACGATTTTAGTCTGTTACACTTGAATACACGAAGTCTTAACCATAACTTCGAATCTCTTCAATCATTACTCTCATCACTACAACACCCCTTTTCTGTTATTGGCTTAAGTGAAACATGGTTAAATGCACAATCACCAGCACTCTTTGACCTAGAAGATTATACATTATTACGTTCTGATCGCCCGAATGGCCGTGGTGGTGGAGTGGTTATGTATTTATTTAAAAAGGGTCTTTCTTATAATTTGTTAAATGGTGTACTATTAATTCCTGAATGTGAAACGCTCTTTATTGAAATTATAAATCTACATGGTAAAAACGTTGCAATAGGTATTGTTTATCGCACACCAAGTTCTTATATTGATACATTCATAACTAATCTTGACATGTGTATTGAATCTGTATCCAAAGGTGGGAAACCCTTATATTTAATGGGCGACTTTAACATAAACTTGTTATTAGCAGAAAAGGAACTAAAGAAGAATGCGTTTTTGACGTGTCTGAATACACACTCTCTATTCCCATTAATAGACAAACCTACAAGGATTACTCAGCAATCAGCAACTTTGATCGACAATATATTTACAATCATATTACCTGCTGAATTTCATAGTTGTATTATATATAGTGATGTTTCAGATCACCTTCCAATTTTTGTATTTTGTAAAAAAATGAAGATGTCCTTTGTTAGTAATGAAAATAGATATACTCGACAGTGTAGTGATAGTAATGTAAATTCTTTTATTCGTGACTTAGCACATGCAAATTGGTTTTTAGTTTATAAAGAAACAAATGACGTAAATAGAGCAATTATGCATTATTTTTATATACGATTGAAAAAGCATTTTCAAAAAAATATACCTTTAAAGAAATTGAAGAATAAAAAATCAAATATACGTAAACCGTGGATAACAAAAGACATGAAATCTATTCATAACAAAAATTATTTATTTAAACTTTATATTCGCAATCCTGATGATTCCTCACGTCATGATAATTTAAAATTTCTCGTAAAATGTATTATGCTGACCAGCTAAATAAGGTAAAAGGTTACGTGTCATTAACATGGGCCGTAATCAATAATGTTTTAGGTAAAGGAAAAAAGGTTGAAATTCCAAAGGAAATGTTTTATGGTAATCAATTATCATGTACTGATAATGGCATAGCCAATTTATTTAATGAATACTTTGTTTCAATAGGGAAAGACTTACAAGCGTCTATAAATTTTCCAAATAAAGTATTTGTTGATTTTCTTTCTGAACGTTCAGAGAAATCCCTCTTTTTTAAGCCAGTGCAAGCAACGGATATAATTGATATTACAAAAAACCTCAAATCAAGTAAATCTTGTGGTCATGATGAAATTAGTTCTTGGTTGTTGAAGAAGATTATTTATTATATAGCTGACCCTCTATGTTACATTTTTAATTCATCTACTTCAACTGGTATTTTTCTAGATTCATTCAAGTTAGCGAAAGTTGTACCAATATATAAAAAGGGAGACACAAAACAATGTATTAATTATAGACCAATATCCATATGATTAAGTATTTCTAAAATATTGGAACGAATAGTACATAACCAATTATATGAGTTTTTTAATGCAACAAAACATACTTTGCCCAAACCAGTATGGTTTTCGTAAGAATCACTCAACCGAATTAGCAGTAGTAGACTTATATGATAAGATCTCTATGTTATTAGCTAAAAAGCATTATGTAATTGGATTATTCTTTGACTTATCGAAGGCTTTCGATACCCTTAATCACCAGATTTTACTCTATAAACTAGAATACTACGGTATACGAGGAGTTCCTTTATTATGGTTGAATGATTATTTTTTAATAGAAAACAGTTCGTTGAATTTGGTACGGAACAATCATCCATCTTAGAGTTAAATTGTGGCGTCCCGCAAGGGTCAATCTTAGGACCATTGTTGTTTCTCATTTATGTAAACGATATCATGATTGCCTCATCATTGTTTTCCTATGTACTATTTGCAGACGACACTAATGTTATATGCTCACACCCTCAGTTTAATGAATTAATTCGTTCCGTAAATACTGAATTGCCTAAACTTGTCGAATGGTTTTGCTTGCAACAAATTATCCCTCAATTTATCTAAAACAAATTATATTATATTTAAGGGTCCCCGAACTCAAATTGATGATACCATATGTGATATTGTTATTGATAATCATCATTTAGAACGTAAATAATTATGATAGTAAATTTTTAGGGGTCATTATTGATGATAATTTGAGTTGGAATCAACATCGTTCATACATAATCTCCACCATATCAAAATCAATTGGAGTGTTATAAAAATTAAAAGGCTTACTACCCACTTACATTATGATTATTCTATATAATTCTCTCATATTGCCATATTTACTTTACTGCAATATAGCATGGGGCAAAACCACCAAGAAAAACACAGATTCTTTACTTATATTACAGAAAAAAGCTCTCAGATTATGTACAAACTCAGATTTCCTAGCTCATATAGACCCCTTGTTTAATGAATACAGATTGTTAAAAATATGTGATATTAATTATTTTCAATTCGCTATATTTATGTATAAATGTATTCATAACAACCTTCCTGATCGATTTTGTGATATGTTTATACGTAATAATCAGATTCATAATTATAGTAAATTAGTAATGTAAAACAATGTTCATCGTTATTTTCCTTTAAATCTACTCTTAAAAAGAAACTGTACACGTCTTATGCATGTGCAACAATATAATTGCGTGTTAAACGAGGTCTTTATACATACGCATTGATGAATGCGTAATACTGCAGAATCAATTAATATGAATGTTTGTAGTTAACGATATTATTGTTTGTATTGACAACTCACAAACCGGGTTGGGGGGGGGGGGGGGGGGGGGGGGCGAGGGATTGCACCTGCTGCTCCTTTCTGTTTATTTTGGTTAATTTGATTTATATGATATGGAGTCGAAATTGTATTATTTGAATTTAAACTATACTTACATTTTTGCAACGGGTTGTCCATTCTTCAAGCTTTTAGCTTTGCGGACTTCCCATATTTCCAATATTGATATTACTCCGCCGTATATATGCAACTATGTGTTATCTAATTTGTGATATTGATTTTGAATATTTTGTAATTTTGATGTTTTTTATATTGTTGGAAATAAAAAAATATAAAAAAATGAAATTGAAATATGTTGTTACCAATGTCTGAATTACATTTCAATAAATTTCACGCCTGTTGTTTGTCCAACAGAGGCTTTACAAAATCTTCAAACATTCGTCTACTGAAGTAGTGTTTGAGCATTAATGTGTATTATTACAATGCGAGCCTTTGCTACACTTTACAATCCGTTATCCCTTGGGCCCTTGGGGGAAACTCTCTGTATGGTCCCAATATTCGAACGCAAAGCCTGACTAATGTCTACAATCAATTACAGGAAAACAGTAACAAGGAAAATGCTTTTAGCTTTGCTTCACTATTCAGTACTGTCAAAAGTGTTAGGAATATGAGGCGATCAGAATCATGAATCAAGGTCAGTTTGGAAGAACTCTATCCAGAAGTTGCCTTTTAGGGAAATTGTACCATATTCCACCACCGTTAACCCTTCCAGCGTCATCAGTGACAAATATAATTATACTCTAGCCATTATTACATTGTTATATCATAATTCTTAATGAGAAGATCAAATGTGTGCAACAAATGTCCAACGCCATTTTCAGTGCAAATACGCATATCGGCAAAAATAGGTTTTTTATATTTTCGTATTCAATCATACATAATTTGAGATCCGCTGAATGGAAATGCGTCATACAAAGAGCACAACTCTTCCTCTGTAATATGGTACCAAATAATCCGAAGAATTATCATATTATCATAATTTGTATACATGTATTAATAATTGTTTTCCTGACTGTACCATTCTTTTTGAGATACCCTGTATATCTCAATATTGGTTTTGTTTTCCTATGTACATAAATCAACATGCAAGATTCGACGAATAAAACTGAAAGTAAAACAGGACGACTACTAGTAGTTTTGTTTTGATTGGTAGATCTATCTATTTCAACATCAGTATTCTCGTACTGTACGTACTTGTACTAGTATTATAACTAGTATTGTACATTATATGCATGGACCAAGTCATCGAGGTATAAATAGCGAGAGTCATGATGCATTAAATGTACACGTAATATAAATTACTGCGCCAAATAGAACCGCGATGGCAACGGGGAATCCCCGCGGAAAGTTAAGCTATATAGCCTTTCACATGCAAATACTATTTGAATTAATGTTAGAATGAATTATTGTACAGTCAACTAAAGACCCATATGAATAAAAATCAATCACATCTTTTTGGGGACGACCTTAAATTGCTTTCTTTAATATTAATTTAAATACATTTGCGGTCTTTGAGTTATTTTCGGTAATATTCTTTATAATAACTGTGGGGTCCTGGATAAGCAAAAACATATTTGGTCTTGGGCTAAGTCTATATAACCGTCAGGTCGAGACCAGTGCTAGTTCCATCGTTCAGGAAATTTCTACTGGAAGGACAGTTTCCGGGGATTGTTATCCCGTTATTGCAATAATGCAACTCAACTTTCGTTTTCGTTAGAGGTTATTCATC
This sequence comes from Echinarachnius parma, assembly GCA_037951105.1. Classification (NCBI taxonomy): domain Eukaryota; kingdom Metazoa; phylum Echinodermata; class Echinoidea; order Clypeasteroida; family Echinarachniidae; genus Echinarachnius; species Echinarachnius parma. The sequence continues at coordinate 70,277 of JBAMJV010004000.1, read as the reverse complement.
GGAGAAATTAGCCTTTTTTTCTTGGATCATATCATACACCTTTGACTTTGATGTTAGACTAAATTATACCTAACCAGACGTCAAGTTCGTGGTTGATTTATTCATCGAGGTATTATACTGTATCTGTATCAACACGGCCTGTATAATACATATGCTCAGCATATTCTGTACTACTTGAACAATGAGTGTGTCAAATACAGATAGCAAGACCGACAGTATGCAGGTAAACAATATATAATGATATGTTTGCATTTTTTTTAAAGAATCGGATATATTGATATTTCTATCTGATAAGATTCTTTAAGAAGTAAGACACATAGTTAATGAAATACGATAATAGCAAACAAAAACAGATTATATAAATTATGATCATCCCCAACCCCACTAATGGAATCCAGAACAGGCTGGGAGATAGATTTGTTTAGCTGATGTGTCTGCATTTACATATTCAAATAACAATAATAGTATACAATATAATTGATTTACATAAAATGTGACAATTGATATACACAAAGAAAATACATAATGTATAATTGAAAACTTGAAAGTATGGATGTGAATCAAAGAATCGGGATAAATGCAAAGGTGCTCGACGGTGCTCGTCCCTGAAACCCCTTAATTCTCATTGCCTGATTGGTCAGAAACTGACCAGTAATATATTGTGATTAAAAGAAGGCAAAGGAAATGGGATTCCAACGGGATTCGAACCCGAGACCTCCAGATTGCTAGACTGGTGCTCTTCCGACTGAGCTATAGAAAACCCTAGACGGTGCTCGTCCCTGAAACCCCTTAATTCTCATTGCCTGAATGGTCAGAAGCTATTATGAACCTGACATAAACCCGAATGATACAAATCAACTTGGGGATATATGCGAGGGATCACCGAAGCGATACATCTTTTTGAAATAATTAATTCAAACATAGAAAAGAAACTGACCAGAAATATATTGTGATTAAAAGAAGGCAAAGAAAATGGGATTCCAACTGGATTCGAACCCGAAACCTACAGATTGCTAGACTGGTGCTCTTCCGACTGAGCTATAGAAAACCCTAGACGGTGCTCGTCCCTGAAACCCCTTAATTCTCATTGCCTGAATGGTCAGAAGCTATTATAAACCTGACATAAACCAGAAGGATACAAATCAACTTGGGGATATATGCGAGGGATCACCGAAGTGATACAGCTTTTTGTAATAATAAATTCAAACATATAAATAAACTGACCAGAAATATATTGTGATTAAAAGAAGGCAAAGAAAATGGGATTCCAACGTGATTCGAATCCGAGACCTCCAGATTGCTAGACTGGTGCTCTTCCGACTGAGCTAAAGAAACCCTAGACGGTGCTCGTCCCTGAAACCCCTTAATTCTCATTGCCTGAATGGTCAGAAGCTATTATGAACCTGACATAAACCCGAAGGATACAAATCAACTTGGGGATATATGCGAGGGATCACCGAAGCGATACAGCTTTTTGTAATAATTAATTCAAACGCATAAAGAAACTGACCAGAAATATATTGCAGTCTAGCAATCTGTAGGTCTCGGGTTCTAATCCCGTTGGAATCCCATTTTCTTTGCCTTCTTTCAATCACAATATATTTCTGGTCAGTTTCTTTATATGTTTGAATTAATTATTACAAAAAGCTGTATCGCTTCGGTGATCCCTCGCATATATCCCCAAGTTGATTTGTATCCTTTGGGTTTATGTCAGGTTCATAATAGCTTCTGACCATTCAGGCAATGAGAATTAAGGGGTTTCAGGGACGAGCACCGTCTAGGGTTTTCTATAGCTCAGTCGAAAGAGCACCAGTCTAGCAATCTGGAGGTCTCGGGTTCGAATCCCGTTGGAATCCCATTTTATTTGCCTTCTTTTATAGACAATATATTTCTGGTCAGTTTCTTTATATGTTTGAATTAATTATTACAAAAAGCTGTATCGATTCGGTGATCCCTCGCATATATCCCCAAGCTGAGTTGTATCCTGCGGGTTTATGTCAGGTTCATAATAGCTTCTGACCATTCAGGCAATGAGAATTTAGGGGTTTCAGGAACGAGCACCGTCTAGGGTTTTCTATAGCTCAGTCGGAAGAGCACCAGTCTAGCAATCTGGAGGTCTCGGGTTCGAATCCCGTTGGAATCCCATTTTCTTTACCTTCTTTTAACCACAATATATTTCTGGTCACTTTCTTTATATGTTTCAATCAATTATTACAAAAAGCTGTATCGCTTCGGTGATCCCTCGCATATATCCCCAAGTTGATTTGTATCCTTCGGGTTTATGTCAGGTTCATAATAGCTTCTGACCATTTAGGCAATGAGAATTAAGGGGTTTCAGGGACGAGCACCGTCTAGGTTTTTCTATAGCTCAGTCGGAAGAGCACCAGTCTAGCGATCTGGAGGTCTCGGGTTCGAATCCCGTTGGAATCCCATTTTCTTTGCCTTCTTTTAATCAAAGCTAATACAAGATAGATAGACATATATACAGACATATAATATACAGATATATAGATAGATAGATAAATAGAGATATAGATGGACAGATAAATAGATAGATGGAGATTGAGTTACTTCAGTATGCAAGCTCAATTCCTCTATCTCGATTACACCGACGTAGATCAACGTCTTTAACTCTCTTATACAGATAAATATTTATATAATTATATTATATGACCTATACAGATACTGGTGTGCGATTGGTCAAAATGCTGTCACGTGACCATCGCTACAAGGATGAGAAGGGTTATATTCGAAAGAGCACCAGTCTAGCAATCTGGAGGTCTCGGGTTCGAATCCCGTTGGAATCCCATTTTATTTGCCTTCTTTTATAGACAATATATTTCTGGTCAGTTTCTTTATATGTTTGAATTAATTATTACAAAAAGCTGTATCGATTCGGTGATCCCTCGCATATATCCCCAAGCTGAGTTGTATCCTGCGGGTTTATGTCAGGTTCATAATAGCTTCTGACCATTCAGGCAATGAGAATTTAGGGGTTTCAGGAACGAGCACCGTCTAGGGTTTTCTATAGCTCAGTCGGAAGAGCACCAGTCTAGCAATCTGGAGGTCTCGGGTTCGAATCCCGTTGGAATCCCATTTTCTTTACCTTCTTTTAACCACAATATATTTCTGGTCACTTTCTTTATATGTTTGAATCAATTATTACAAAAAGCTGTATCGCTTCGGTGATCCCTCGCATATATCCCCAAGTTGATTTGTATCCTTCGGGTTTATGTCAGGTTCATAATAGCTTCTGACCATTTAGGCAATGAGAATTAAGGGGTTTCAGGGACGAGCACCGTCTAGGTTTTTCTATAGCTCAGTCGGAAGAGCACCAGTCTAGCGATCTGGAGGTCTCGGGTTCGAATCCCGTTGGAATCCCATTTTCTTTGCCTTCTTTTAATCAAAGCTAATACAAGATAGATAGACATATATACAGACATATAATATACAGATATATAGATAGATAGATAAATAGAGATATAGATGGACAGATAAATAGATAGATGGAGATTGAGTTACTTCAGTATGCAAGCTCAATTCCTCTATCTCGATTACACCGACGTAGATCAACGTCTTTAACTCTCTTATACAGATAAATATTTATATAATTATATTATATGACCTATACAGATACTGGTGTGCGATTGGTCAAAATGCTGTCACGTGACCATCGCTACAAGGATGAGAAGGGTTATATTGACCGGTAAATTACGTCACCGGTCAATATAACGGCGTTATATTGACCGGTGACGTAATTTACGTCACAATGGGTATGTGAAGATGAACAATGTGCGCGTATTAGCATCCTGGCACGCGCAGCGTTGTTAAGCTTTCTACGGAGATTGCGCGATCCGAAAGTAAATTTGAAAGGAAGCTCGGATAAAGAAGCATTTTGCGCAGCATTTCGATAATAACACGTCTGTTCTACTGGAAGGATTTCGGTTTAATCTAATGATTTTCCCTTGTCCATAATTGTATTTCAACACCAAATATATATGTATCTTGATTTGTATCTATATAGGTCATCATAATATAACAGATATTGACTTTTTCCTTCGGGAACCATATAACATTTCATTTCCCTTGGGGAAGTTATATTTTTGTCTCGGAATACTATATTTTTCCTCAGCGCTACGCGCTTCGGAAAAATATAATGTCCCTCGACACAAATATAATTTCCCTCGAGGATCTCAAATGTTATATTGCCCCTCAAGACAGTCAATATCTGTATAATAGTGTCATAACTATGAGAAATGAAACAACCTAAAATATATTCCTTTAAATTAGAGTCTTCTCCACAAGCCCATTGTGCACGTCTGTACGTCAGCCCAGGAATTCAATGTGCACGGATTCATCGACGCGTTGAAATCTCGTTACGCTGGCTCTCTGATCCAAGATGTGAAGTACTTCCATCTGCCTTACAATGACATCGACAAGTTTTCCTTCCGGGGCACGGGTATAGAGGTCATGATCCTGTGTCACTCGATCCACAACCGACGGTTCGCCATTACTGACGTCATGGACGCCCTCTATGACAAGTTCTTGGATAAAGCTTTTAAGGCCCTGTGTAAGTTCAGTGTCAAGTTTATATTGCAGTAGTCAACATGGTCCAGAGCTTTGATATAAGGTGGTAGTAGGATGCCTGAATTATAGAAGAAAACCGAATTTATAATCGGTTATTATGACTTAGTACGAAGTACTAGCACACGATAATTGTCACAGTGTATTAAATTCACTTGTCTGAAACACAAAATATTACTTCACATATTCATTATATAGGAACATGAAACACGGTAGAGTGCTTAACCGTGACACATTTTCGTATAGATCTATCAAAATTCGTCATTATGTCTAAAATCTCACGCAGGACAACTTATATCGTTGTGGAAATAACATGGTAGAAATGTTGATATTTTAGTCGGCTATATCAAATTATTTAACCATACTTAGAATTATACTTATCGGTTTGTCACTTCTGTTCCATTTCTGGGATAGCTCGAGAAAGGATTTGTGTCTTGGTCCATGACATGCCGTGGGAGACGATAGACGAGGCGGACAAGTATTCAGACCAGATGGACGCATTCCGAACCAAACAACCGTCAACCTTTAAGCATGCGTCGCTGGCAGTAATCGGCGGTCGTCAGGAGGTACAGGTTGAAGAGGTACAGATACGAGAAGGCAGCTGGAAAGAATTGGAGCAGTTTCTGAGGCGAGCTGCCAGGGCTGGCAGCAGTAAAGCGACAGACAAACAAGGACGTCAGCAAGAAGCGGTCACTCACCAACCCACCTTTTCAGGCCAACCCCAGATGCGTGGTAGTGCAGAAGAGGGTGGTGCTTCTCAAATGCATCAAATTGGTTGTGCGCCATTTTGCTCAAAATATTGCCCAAAATGCTGCATGGCATTGTTCACAAAATGTACATGTTGCCCATTTACAGTGGACTACATGTGAGCATGAACAGAAACTCTAGTAAAGTGGTGGTGAAAATGAAATGAATTTAATAAAGTGCGAGAAATACATAAGAAATGCCCAAAGCATGCCCACAATTAGTAACGTCATATCTACTATATTATGGGCATGACGGAAATAGTCATGCACTCTATTATAGGAATAAAGTGAATACAAATACAACATTAAACATTAAACAACAAATTAAACATTTACAGAAGTAATTCATAAAGCATGTCCCAATTTGGTAAACCGAATCCCGGTCATTGTTAGGCAACATGAACTGCTACACAAGAGCGAATGCATTATGATTAGCGGTATATACCAATATTTCCATGATAGTATATACTGTAACAGGTCTGGAATCATTTAGGTATTTAAACAAAATGACAACCATGTTTGGAATAATATAATTGATGTAATGCTGGACAGGCCTGATGCTGGATATTTATCTACCTGGTTGGGAACCAATTGTTTGATGACCATATTATATTCCTTGCAATGTGTATGTGTATATGACTTGTATACATACTAGATATTTATATTTGTGTTGTAGGTGGTCGATTAACTTTTTTCCCCGAAGTAATTTTGAGAATTCAATCATATAATTGTGAGATTCTTCTGAATGATGCGTAATAATTTCATAAAAAGGGAACACTGTTTACCTAGTAAAACGTGAAAAATAATGTCAGAATTGTATCACTTACTGCCCATTGAACTTGACTAAATACAATAGAAATGCGTTCCGGGACGCTTTTCAATTTAATAATAATATTGACATTAAGTGAAAATCATACCCAATTTCATTCTTCTGTTAACTTACAAGCCGAACAACAGTTAGGTACAATAGGAATATGAAAGCTCCAAGTGAATTTTTGTTGATTTGACAATTATGGATCACTATAATGGGAATATAAACCTTTTATTAATTTGACATGTTGAAAACTTGAACTGTACAATGTATGCTCGAAACAAAGTAGAAACAGATGAAATTGGGAGCAATAAAGTACACAAAATAATGTTTATACATTTAATTATACAATCAATAATATTGGAAAGAATAACTTTTACACTCCTTTAAATCTTTAATTGACTTCCAACAACCATAACGAAAGAAATAGCAAAGGTTCATGTTACTTCTAGAACGGTTTAGTACTCCTAATTAACTTACATGTACCAGTGATGAGTAATAACTGTTTTATCATTGTATTCTCTCTGGTGCCTTCTTTCTTTTATATGATTATCGTTACTTAAAGGGATAGTTGAGTTCTGGTAGAGAGAGTACAGTTTTAGTCTAACTGAATGTTAGTAACCAAAACCTGCACCATTACATTACAAACTAATAGTTATAACTCCACATGCTCAAAAGGAATACCAAAATTACAAACCACTAAGTAAAAAGCCTGTTATAATTAAACAGAGCTGTTTAAACTAAAGAGGGTGCTTTCAAAAACGCATATATGTTTAAACAATTTTAAATACAATATTGTGCATCTGATGTTTTGTTGATATAGTGATTAGATAGAGAGATAATCAACAACTAAAACCTCTTTTGAAAACTTTTGAAAAGAGGAAGCATTTTTAAACGAATTTTAACGGCTGGTTCAAAATTATCGAATACTTGTGGGGCCCCACATTTATTACAAATGGTTATGTTTATGGATATTTCAGCCGTTTCTGAACCGATTTTGATAAAATAAAGTTTATTCTGCTATTAAAATGGTATGTTCTTTCAAATTTGACACTCAGTTTTTCATTATCTCACAAAAAATTATTTTGTGTAGCGACCTCTCTACCAAAACTCAACTATCCTTGAGCAAGTACATTATATGGATGACGAATCGATTTACTGTATATTGTGTTTACTTCGTTATTAATGGCCTGGTCACATATAGCCGACGCACGGCCAACGCATGGCCAACGCACTGAAAATTCGGGAAAAATGGGAGTGCGTCGTTGTACGCCCAACTCCTGTCAGGATTTAGGGGGGAGGCTAGCGAACTTACAGCGAATGCATAACGTGTTGCTAACGCGCTGTGCGTATACAGGGCGCATACATAGTGCATACATAGCGTATACATTAAAAACCGCAACGAATGCATCACGTGCTGCTAGCGTGTTGGACGAATGGCCAGCGCCCGGCCAGCGCATGCAGAGCGCATGCACCGCGCATGCACCGCGCGCTCAACGCACAGCCCGCGAAAGACAGCGTCCACTGTGTTGTCATATTAAACTTAGTGCAGTGCCAAGTGTACAACCTCTTCAAGATGCCACCCAAGAGAATGAACCCACTGTCCATGAAGCCCACGAAGAAGACACCATCTGCTCCTGTTATTGGTGGCCGCGGTCGTAGAGGCAAGGGCAGAGGCAAAGAGCTTCCCAGCCTGGACCCTGAGCAGCCCAGCCTGGACCCTGAGCTGCACAGCCTAGACTCTGACTCTGAGCAGCCCAGCCTGAACCCTGAGCCGCCCAGCCTGGACCCTGAGCTGCATAGTTTGGACTCTGCTTTTGCCGTTGAGGATGCTGTCGAGGATGCTACATCCTTTCCATCATCATCCCGTCAGTGCTCCCCTACTCACTCACATGCTGGGTCAGTAGACAGCCATGTATCGCTGGCTTCGAAGGCATCGTCTGTCGTCAAGATCAAGAAGGGTACAAAGAAGGACAAAAGGGCCAACAAGCTGTCCGATGACGAGGAGGAATTGATGGTCGCCTTCTTGGAGGAAAATGAAATGATTTGGAACAAAAAGGTCACCCATTACAGGAGGCCAGACATGAAAAATGCTGCATGGCAGAAACAGGCGGACATCATGTCCAAAGAAGTATCCCATCTGCAAGGGTCGTTCAAGGGAATGAGGGACAACTTCGCGCGCTTGGAAAACCTGCCCAAGTCCGGATCCGGGCAACGAGAATTTACAGAATATAATTTTAGCCAAATTCCTACTTTTAGCTAAATTTTTGCAAAAGTTTCACCAAATTTTGTGCAAAAGGTCCCCATAATGCTACCATACATGCCATAAGAATGTTTTATTATGACAAATTTGTCATGATAACAAAATATTGCTTTGTGAAACACCCTCGGGAATCAACAAGCATTCAATGATACCATATTTGTGAAGGGTAATACGTATCCATGGATATGAGAGCTCAAACTTGAATTGCCGAACTTGTATTATTAGCGTGTTTATCTATAAAAAGGCCTTGCAACATTAAACAAATTCAAACATCCATAACATAATTGGAAGTAGGTGGATGGGTCAAGGGGCATTTTGGATACCGTACTCGTCTCAAATCATTTCAAGATTTTTAAAAAGTCCTAATATGATTTGAGTTTTCTTTCCATGTCCATTTTGGAGAAAGGGGGTGGGTGGGTGTTTAACTTTGCAGGGCCCTGAAATGAATGCAATTAATGCAATGAATAAATTTAACACAATACAGGTAGTTCATGTCAAATAACATTAAAATCCATCCATCTTCCGAGGTGGTTCTTCTAGAAGTGATCAGTAGGAACCTCTATCATTACCCATGAGTGTCAGATGTGAAGTGATGGGGAGATGGTGTGCAGGGACGCGTTGACTACACGCTATGTACACGCTGCGTACACGCTAGCTATACGCTAGGAACACACTAGAAGAACGTCGGGTGCGTTAGAGACCCGTTCTGCACTCGTTCAGCTCGCCCTTATTCGCTGCACGTTCGCTGGGCATGCGTTTGAAGCACGCTAGGTGTGCGCTAGGTGTGCGCTAGGCGTTCGCTAGACCTCAGCCGACGAACTCACAACGAGTACACAGCGTGTGCTCCGCGTATGTCTGGCGTTGGTCTAGCGTGCTCTGCGCGTGACTGGCGTCCTTCTGGCGTGTACATCCATGCGTCGAGCTCTGCGCACAGTTTTGAGCATGCACAAAAAATCTCGACGCACAGAGCGAATGACGACGAATGCAAAACGTTGGTCCAGCGCGCTCGACGCATGAGTAACGCATGATGACACACACCTAGCGCACGACGACGCACTGACCAAAATGGCAAATTTTCAATGCGCTGGCCGTGCGTTGGCCGTGCGTCGGCTATATGTGACCAGGCCATAACATATGAAATTAAAAATATAATCTTATGAATCTGAATCTCATGTCATGAAATATGCGAAGTATAGACTCAGTATATACTGCTCATAAACACGCATAGTCGTTCAATGACTTTCATTAAAACAGTATATCTATAATATTTCAACGAAATATTTTGCCACTGTTTAATTTGCATTACCAAGCGCGCAGCGAAAACTTAAAATAGCCGTATGAATTAGTTTTCAAACGTTAGAATTAACAAGTATCGGCTCATACATTTTATTTTTTCTTTCCCCCCACACTTCTTCCTTTTCTTACTTTCTTTCTTTTTTTGTTTTTTTTTTTGTTTTGCCCCCCCACTTTTTGGATTGGGGGGGGGGGGGGGCGGCCGCCCCCCCTGCCCCCCACTTCCGGCGCCTATGATTGTTTGGCAACATGAACTGCTACACAAGAGCGAATGCATTATGATTAGCGGTATATACCGATATTTCCATGATAGTATATCCTGTAACAGGTCTGGAATCATTTAGATATTTCAACAAAATGACAACCATGTTTGGAATAATATAATTGATGTAATGCTGGACAGGCCTGATGCTGGATATTTATCTACCTGGTTGGGAACCAATTGTTTGATGACCATATTATATTCCTTGCAATTATTATGTGTATATGACTTGTATACATACTAGATATTTATATTTGTGTTGTAGGTGGTCGATTAACTTTTTTCCCCGAAGTAATTTTGAGAATTCAATCATATAATTGTGAGATTCTTCTGAATGATGCGTAATAATTTCATAAAAAGGGAACACTGTTTACCTAGTAAAACGTGAAAAATAATGTCAGAATTGTATCACATACTGCCCATTGAACTTGACTAAATACAATAGAAATGCGTTCCGGGACGCTTTTCAATTCAATAATAATAATAATTTTGGAGATATTAAGTGAAAAATCAAACCCAATTGCATTCTTCTGTTAACATATAAAAGCCGAACAACAATTAGGTACAATAAAAATATGAAAGCTCCAAGTGAATTTTTGTTGAATTTGACAATTATGGATCACTATAATGGGAATATAAACCTTTTATTAATTTGACATGTTGAAAACTTGAACTGTACAACGTATGCTCGAAACAAAGTAGAAACAGATAAAATTGGGAGCAATATAATGTCCATAATAAAGTACACAAAATAGTATTTATATATTTAATTATACCATAAATATTGGAAAGAATACATTTTACACCCCTTTAATTGACTTCGAACAACTATAAAGAAAGAAATATCAAAGGTTCATGTTGGTTCTAGAACAGTTTAGTACATCTTATAAACTTACATGTACCAGGGATGAGTAATAACTGTTTGATCATTGTATTCTCTCTGGTGCCTTCTTTCTTTTATATGATTATCGTTAAGAGCAAGTACATTCTGTGAATGACGAATCGATTTACTGTACGTTCAAGTGAATATTGTGTTTACTTCGTAATTGACAGATACAATTTAATATAATTTTATGAATCTGAATCTCATGTCATGAAATATGCGAAGTATAGACTCAAAACGATTGTCCGAGTTTACTGATCATGCACACGCATACTCTTTCAATGACTTTCATTAATATAGCTATAATATTCAACGAAATATCTTGCCACCGTTTAATTGCATTACCAAATTAACCTCAGCAGTCTCAAATGATATAACAATAATGTAATTCATGATTTTCTTTTTACTTGATGTTTCGCTTAGCTATTTTATATGTGCCCTTTATTTTGTTGCTATATTTATTCAGTTTATTGACAAAATAAAACGGCCAATGGAAAGCCTTGAAGGCCAGACAAATGTGTGTTACCTTAATGAAATTACACATTTGACATTATTAAAGTCATACCTGTAAAGTGTCCAAATCCACGAAAATTACTTGGAACTTCCTCGTTTCTCTTCTACCGTGTTGTTTAGCTTATGGTAAAATAAAAATAAAATCGGGTTTGATTTTTTCAAATGTCCCTTTAGTATGAAGATAATTATCATTTAAATCTTTTATTTCAATCACGTTGATTAACGCTTTTGATAAAAAGTACAACTGTCCTAGCTGAGAACGTCCGCATGCAGCACGCGTGAGAACATACCGAAGATTGAACTTTGAGCCGAGCGATTGCAAATTCCATGAATTCTGTACTACGTGTGTAAACATACACAGGTGCGAATATCTCAAACGGATCATTCATTACTGCGACAAATGTATGGCAGACCATCAATATTCGGTGATAAAATATGAACTCAATATTCGTTTTTTTCACTAGGTAAACAGTGTTCTTATTCTTTCAAACTTTCACAAATCTTTCAATTGTATTTTACAATGATATTGATATAGGATTGAAGTCTCAAATGTCATTTTGTGCAATATCTGACACTTTACAGGTATCACTTTAATATAAATAATGACAATTACAGAAAAGTGTATGAATAGTGACACAATACCATTCAAAACAAGGTATACAATACAATTAAAAAACATATTTAAGAATGATATACCCTCGAATATAACATTATAAATTTATGTTTATATAGATGACATCGAGATTCTCTTTTTAAGGGGGTAGTACAGTTTTGGTAAGGCTGAACCTTAGTATTAAACCAAAACCTGGACAGTAACAATATAAACTAATATTTATAACTCCACCATGCTCGAAAGGTATACAAAATTACAAACGACTAAGTAAAAAGCCCGTTATCATTCAGCAAGAGCCATTACAACACAAGAGGGCGCTTTCTAAAAATGCATCGGTTTCAACCATTTTTCATACAAAATTATGAATGTGATGTATATATATATTTTTTTTTAAATCATCTAATTATTTGGGCCCCAAATAATTATAAGATCAGATACATGTACATTTATTGATATTTCAGCCGTGTCTGGGTCGATTTTGACCAAATAAAGTTTATTCTACCATTAAGATTGCATGTTCTCTCAAATTCGACACTCAGTTTTTCATTACCTCACAAAAAAAATTGTGATGTACAGCGCCCTCTCTACCAAAACTGAACTACCCCTTTAAATATTGTATATAATTTATCGACATATTTCATTCATTTAATATATCAGCCGTTGATATTTTAGTCTTGCGAACAATTAACTCTTACATTCTGGTTTTAAGATTATTATGTCAATGTCTGTATTCGTTATAAGAAAATTAGCTCTGAAGTATTGCTGTGGAAATATGTTTACTTTGACCAAATGGATCAACATCACTTCTTATGTGCTTTGCTTCTTGTGATGTACCAATTGCTTTAATATCAACTTACAGTATTCTGTTGTGTAACCTCTTTAATTATTCGAGTTTAATTTTATGTAAACGTGCGATTAATAGCTGTCATTTGTATAATTATAATACTATATCTTATTTAGTTGGCCTATGTTTCAGATAAGGACAGATTACTCTGTTTATTTTCGGGGCAACATGCTTACAATAACGTAGTAACACTATTTATTGTACGATATTGAAACAGTTTTGGTAAGGCTGAACTTTAGTAACCAAAACCTGCACAATAACATTACAAACTAATAGGTATAGCTCCACTATGCTCTAAATGTATAGAAAACTACAAACCACTAAGTAAAAAGCCTGTTATCATTCAAAAAGAGCCATTAAAACACAAGAGGGCGCTTTCTAAAAAAGCATTAAAACCATTTTTTCATACAAAACTATGCATGTGATATTTTATTGAAATAATGATTAAATAAAGAGATCATCAACAACTATTTAAAACCTCTTTTGAAAATTTTGAAAAAGTGTAAGCATTTTTCAAAATTAAAACAAAAAATCATAGAATAAATCTGGGCCCAAGATTTAATCCGATCGGATATATTTATTTATATTTTAGCCGTTTCTGAACCGAAATAAAGTTTATTCTGCCATTAAAATTGTATCCTCGTGCTAATTTTACACTCAGTTTTCATTATCTTACAAAACAAACTGAACTACCCCTTTAACTTTATTTAAAACTCAAACGTCACTTTTTGACACCTTTCCCATGTGAGATATCATACGCAATTAACATGACTAATTATGCTAATTGTGAGGTATAAAAAATAAAGTTTCGTATTTTGACGTTGCCTATTTTTCCACATTGTTATTCCATGCTGTAAATTACATACAAAATACAAACTTGTAGAAGATAATTACCTGAAATAAAACAGCGCTTGTAAATGTAAATGACAATTATTTTCCTGACTTTCATTTTACTGTAAGAGTATGGACATTGAACCACAGTAATGTTTATATTCCGGATTATGTTTATACTCAGAGGCGTAGCGGGGTCGTAGGGTTTGGGAGGGGAGGGGGGGGGGGGCACGAATAATTAGGGGCACTCTCTATTTATTTCCATTTTGTAAAAGATTACCCCTTTATTTGTTATTGTTTTTATCATATTATGTGGAGGGGCCCCTAATACCCTCCCCCCCCCCCCCCCCCCACGCTAGCCCACTGTTAATGACCGCCATAATAACGGATATCATGTGATGACAAAACACAATACGCGAGTCCCGTGCTCCCAGTGGCGTAGCTTCCGGGGGGGGGGGGGGCGTGTATGGAGGAACGTGCCCCCTCCCAATAATGATTTTAAAAATGAATAAGGGGGAAATACTTTAACAAATACAGAACTACATAGAGTTGTCCCCAGTCATACCAAATCACGAGCCCCCTCCAACCCAAATCAGTCTGACCACGCTATGCCACTGCGTGTATACATATTGTTTACGTTTTTACTGATTCTCATACCTGTACCTACACGTTCAATCTGATCTTGGCTTCCCTTTATGCCTTCCAAACTACACATTTTCCCGAACTTTACGGAACTATACGAACACGACAATAACAATGATTTTCCACGCAATGACAATAAAAACACACACACACATTTTTGATACTTGGGTTTAATACATAGTCCTGCTGACCCTATACATGTAGATCCATTATGTGAGTACCGATACGTAATTATGTCGTGAAACGAGCTATGCGAGTTGTCGCCTGAAATCTGGACAAGTTACTAATATCTTGATTGCTACTATCAGAAATCGCTGACTGTATTCAAGCTAATTATTAAACACCATTATGGTGTTTTCTTTTATAAACGTGTAACTTCCTTCTACCACGTTCAGTGAAACCAAACGCAGTATCATTCGTGGTAAGCACTAAACCGTCTAAACGGAAACGGATTTTTCGATCAAGATTCCATACGACCACGACGGGGTTAATTCATAATTTATGTTTTGCACTACAGAGCTCTAGAAAATAATATTTCTGAACGCAACAATAATCTTCGCAGCCCAATCGAATTCCTTCGCAATATTTTGTCTGACCAGTTACCGGCGAAGAAGTTTTGATCTTTAGTTCATAGTTAAATCGAAATTATTGGTTGAACCCTTCCGAGACTGAACGACAAAGCTTGTGGTTATGGCTGTCAGTGTGAGAATGACGAAGTTGCGGAAAGACTACGATCATATTGGCGAGGCTCCGGTAAGATAATGTCCTCTATTCTTACATGGATAGTATAGAGTTTTGGTATAGAGGGCGCTACATAAATAATTTGTTTGTGAGATAATGACAAAATGAATGACAAATTTGAAAGAACATACAATTTTAACGTCAGAATAATCTTTATTTGATCAAAGTCGGTTCAGAAATGGCTGAAATATCCATAAACATAACCATTAGTAATATTGTGGGGCCCCACAATTATTCGATAAATTACCTCTTTCCAAACATTAACAAAAGAGGTCTTTGGATAGTTGCTAATTATCTCTCTATCTAATCACTATTTAAACAAAACATCACATGCAAAATATTCTATTCAAAATGGTTGAAACCAATAGGTTTTTAAAGAACACCCTCTTGAGTTTTAACGACTCTTTAAAGGGATCTAGTAACTTTGTTGAGATGTGCAAAAACTGATGAATGGTTGATGCAATGTATACTGTTGTTATCTCATATGTCCTCAGGGTATTGTGTGAAAATTTCAGGTCAAATGGACAATGTATGGCCAAGTAATGAGCGAAAATGCAAAGTGATATTGGGTGATATTCACCAACTCACTGCATTCACTTTGTACAGGGATGAAAATCTCGCCCGGAGATTTTCTTATCTAAATACTTCAATCATACATATCTTTGTAATGAAAGGGAAATTTGAAAAACCGAAAGCTGTCCCATGATTTTATTGTTAATACGAATACAACAAGGTATAAAGGAACCGCTATAATTACAATTTTATTTTGAGGATTTGGACAATGTTACTAAGTCCCTTTAAAAATGATAACAGGCTTTTACTTAGTCCTTGAATTAGTCCTTGTATTTTTGAATTCCTTTCGAGCATGGTGGAGTTATAACTATTAGTTTGTAATGTAATGGTGCAAGTTTTGCTTACTCAAATTCAGTTTGACCAAATCTGTACTCTCTTCACCACAACTCAACTATCCCTTTATTGTTCCCCTTTTTCGTAGATTAAAACATGTTTTGCAGAATACAATGCAACATGAAGCATTCCATAAATTCGTTTCGAGAATGTAAAAAGTGTGACTATAATTATACATACAAATGAACAATGTGACATTTTGTGTACGTATGTGTTTATAATGCAGAAACTTTGTTCGAAAATAATTATGTCAGAATGCGTTGCCAACTTGAATCCTCATAGAAAATAAATGGTTGTAATTTGACCATTTTTGCTCAACATAGCAGATGTATACCTATTGTGCTGTTTTACTGCATTTATTTGAGAAACAACTCCTTGTCATAAGTGAAGTCCCTTTGGGTCAGGGATCACGTGCCTCCTTCCCACCCACATAAAACAAATCATGCGTGTGGGAAGAAAACAAGAAAGAAGAATGGAGCAAAGGAACCTCGGCTAAATCATGTGTAATTTTTAAAGGTTAGTATTGTCCTTATTGGCGCTCAAATTCCTAGTAGCGCCACTAGATAGATCTGACTCCCACAATCTAATTAATTGTTTTTCAAAACCTGGAAACAAAACCTTCAGATGTATCGACCGGTGTCCATCACGGTGTGTACCTCGGCACCCGAGGTCAACGTCCGTGGCTTGTTGGACGACCTCCGCAGCGAACTGGGCGACAAGGTGGATGACGTGCGGTTCCAACAACTCCCGTACAACGACGTCGAGAAGTTCCGCATGGAGCACATGGACATCGATGTGATGCTCCTGTGTCATTCAATATACAACCGCCGCTTCGCAATCACAGACGTCCCCGATGCAGGCTATGACAAGTTTCTCTTCAAGGTCGCAAGACTGTTAGGTTGGTAACGATGGTCTACCCAATTAAGGAGGTATTATAAAACTTAAAAAACACACAATAAAAAGGTTGTATACATTTATAAAGAAATTAACAGAGATGTTCCCTCTAAAAGTAAGCCAAAGTTACGCCACTGATCGTTAATGTTACACGGCTAAAGGCTTTACCTTATATGAATATTTTTTTTACAAAGCGCAATATCTCCATAATGTTTATATTTGGTTCATTTAAGATAATTTCGAGCAAACTTTTAATGGGATGATTTTTATAATAACTTCAAAAATATACCTCTCAAGCAAAGATTTCATTGTCATTTTAAAAACCTGTTTTTATTAAAGGTGATAGCCGTATTATTTGCTAAACTTTCGTTAATTGTGGTTCTCAACATTCTTTTTGCGCTTTCTGTGAATTCGTTTTGAACGACCTTCTTTATCAATACAATAATGAATACATGAATACATTGTATCATCAATTATCCAAACAGGAAAAGAGAAGATAGGCGTCATCGTGCACGACATGGCAAGCGAGGAGATCGCGAGCGACGAGAAGTACGAAGAGCAGATGGCGTCCTTTAGATCGCGACAACCGTCCACCTTTAAGCATTCAAGTCTGGTCCAGATCTGTGGGCAGCTGGGCAGTTCCCCGGTGGACGTCAGGCCAGGTCACTGGACTGAGGTCAGGGATTTCGTTGCCCTTGCATCGCGACTATCACCCAATCCTCCAGCCAAGACTCTGCGAGATGTCAGACTCCCCGCGCTTATCGTCTTCGCGTTCCTGATCGTCCTCCTGATCGTCATAGGTTTGGCTGTAGGACTCAAGTGAGTTCACCACTATGCACTTCTACCAATGAATCGATGTCAGGAACTTTGTTTCTTCATTATTTCAAATATCGCCTAATCCACCAGCCAAGACTTTGCGTGATGCCAGACTCCCCGAGCTCGTCGTCTTCGCGTTGATCATCATAGTTGGCTGTCGGACTCTATTAGTTGACCGCCATGCACTTCTACTTATGTATCGATTACGGGCGTAGCGACTTACGTAATACCTATTCATCAGGGGGGGGGGGGGGTGAATGAATAAATCACCCCCCCCCCCCCCCCCTCCAGTTGATTGGGTATCAATGACATGTCCACGCCCGTGGTATCGACGTCAGATACTTCGTTGTTTCAGACATCGATAGCAATGGACCGATTAGATTATTAGATGTCAGTTTGGCAGGCAGGGGTCAGGGGATAATGTATTTTATGTTTGGGGCAACAAATACGTAACTTTTCACAAATTTACCAAAGATGCTCCTAAATAGTTGTTGATGATCTGTCTATTTAATCATTGTTTTAACAAAGCATCATATGCACAATTTTGGTTGAAACCAATTGGTTTTTAGAGAGCGCCCTTTTGAGTTTTAACAGCTATTTTTGAATGATAATAGGTAGGTTTTGGTTACTAAAATTCAGTTTGACCAAAACTGTACTCTCAACACCAAAACTTAACCATCCCTTTAATAAAATGTGATTTTTTAACACAAATTGCGTGACCCTGTTTTCGCGCCTTTTCAAAGTGTTAGCACTAATCCCACTCTAAACGAACTGTGAACGTTACGTGAACACACTGTGCACACACGGTAATACACAGTGTTGGCACACTATTCATCACATGCGAACATATGGGCCCCGTTGCAGAAAGAGATACAACTATCGATTGTAAGTTACAATTAAATTTGCGCGTTTCAACCATTCAGATTGGAGTTTATTTAGAACACATGATCTGTCTTACATTATCAATTGTAACTTTAATCGATTGAATCTCTTTCTGCAACGGGGCCATTGTGTGACAAATATAGATCATAGTGTGATCACAGAGCATTTACAGTGTGATAGTGGGGAAACTGCATTAACTTTGTGAAAAACGCGAATTCGACATGGTCCGCATAGTGTGTCGTGTTTTCACACTGTGGTGTTTCACATCGTGTTTCACAGTGTAGATTACATTGTTTACACTGTTTGGACCATGTTTTGCGCCTTTTCACAGTGTTATCACAAATAACACTGAAAAGTGTGAGCATTTCTCTTTCAACGGCTGGTTCAAAAGTATTGAATTATTGTGGGGTCCCACAATCATTACAAATGGTTATGGATATATTTTAGCTGTCTCTTAACCGATTTTGGTCAAATAAAGTTTATTCTAACATTACAATTGTATGCTCTTTCAAATTTGAAATTTAGTTTTTCATTACCTCACAAACAAAATTATTTCGTGCTGCGCCCTCTATACCGACACTCAACTGCGTCTATTTTAATGTAATATAGTCAAAACCCGTTGTTTTGTTTTTAATTATTACAAATACAATTACTGGGAATACTAAATAATATGTTATTTTCCACTTGGATAAAACGCGTATCTTTCTTGAGTGTTTTGTACAAAATTACAGTCATTGATATCCATAAATTACTTATACTTGTTTGAATATGACGAATTTTTCTTGACATGATTGTAATGTATATAATAAATATATCTCATTAATATACCTAACAATTTGTAATGCTATCCATTAAAAATGAGACTGTGTTGCAGTATATCCGGTCAAATATGCATTATGGTATTAATTTCTGTATTTGTATGTGTTAATGTGCCAAGTAGAGTAGGGTCGCTATTTATAATGTTAACATTTTAGGTCGCTATGATCGTAAAATCAATGACAGACGACTCTCTTCTTACATTATGAATAGCGACCCCGATTTCGTATTATGAATAGCGATCCCGATTTCGTATATAATGAACAGCGACCCTCTTCTTACATTATGAATAGCGACCCGATTTCGTTTTATCAATAGCAACAATTTTCTTAGATTTTGAATAGCGCTCCTTATGAATAATGACCCTAATGAATAATTAACCCTTTTCAAATTATGAAATTATTAGCGGTCCATGCATTGCGAGCAATGTTTGAATATGACGAATTTCACATGACATGTAATTATGTATATAATTATATGTCATTAATATACCTAACAATTTGTAATGCTATCCATTAAAAATGAGACTGTGTTGCAGTATATCCGGTCAAATATGCATTAGGGCCATTCTTGGTCACGTGTGTGACCCAAAACATGACAAATTTTGAAATGGGATGCTTATATTTCAGTAAGTATGAGACTATAATGATTTTTACTTCATATGTGACTTGAATATGTTGTAGTCTTTCAAACTTAACACAAAAGATTTTATAAGGATTACGTAACTCAATGTCAGAGGTCAAATGGCATGGGTCACGTGTGTGACTTCGCACGGAGCGTTTTTTTCATAACTAAATTTCATTTGGAAAATTCTTTAAAATATGAATAGCTATAATGTTCATCTTATTACCAGAGAAGTACTATACATTTGTAAGTACAACAATAGCAATGAATGAGAATTATATCAAACCATTGTTTTTTATAGTACTTAATTATGTGGCAACGTCTGGTCACGTGTGTGACATTTTGGGGTGGTCACGTGTGTGACATGTACAATATGAATGGAAAAATGGGAATTTTATAATATCGGGTTTAGAAAAGAATGAAAGGTTGAATTTTTACAAAGTTGGTAACAACCTGTACATGAAAGTGAGAAGAATGAGCTTGCTAATTATCCTTTTGATATCTTGATTATTTTCTGAATTATGATTATTACAAAAATATTGAATATGTAAATTTATGCAAATGAGTAAAAAAGTTTCATTTTAAACTTCAAATCATGTATTTCATGAAACTTTACGCATGGATCATTCCAAAAATGGAACAAAACTACAGAAAAATAAAACTTCAATTTTTCCGAAAAAGTTTCACTTTTCAAAGAATGGCCCATTATGGTATTAATTTCTGTGCCAAGTAGAATAGGGTCGCTATTCATAATGTTAAAAGGTCGCTATGATCGTAAAATGATGTCAGACGACTCTCTTCTTACATTATGAATAGCGACCCCAAGGGACCCCAAGGAAGAACAGCGGTTTTGTCTTTTTTAATTCTGCTGAATTGGGTCAATCCTCCGTTGCACTTCATTGCTGTATTTATTGTTGTGATTTCGGAAATAAACAAACAAACAAACAAACCCCGATTTCGTATTATGAATAGCGATCCCGATTTCGTATATATGAACAGCGACCCTCTTCTTACATTATGAATAGCGACCCGATTTCGTTTTATCAATAGCAACAATTGTCTTAGATTTTGAATAGCGCTCCTTATGAATAATGACCCTAATGAATAATTAACCCTTTTCAAATTATGAAACTATCAGCGGTCCTTATGCATTGCGAGCAGAACCCCCCCCCCCCCCCCCCCGGTTGCTTCGCCACTGATAAATGGATGCCCCATAATTCAGTATAAAACTATTTATGGTTGATTAAACGCGTCTGTGAAAGAAACCCACTATACCAGGACATGAAATATGATAGCCAGCCACTGACATTTTATCTTTACATTGGGATCACACTCGTGAAATTAAACATGAACAGTATTTATATTCGCATGTACATGTATACCACTGATACACAGTACTGACTGAAATCCAACGAAACAACTGGATACAAACGTCTAGTCGGGACAATTTCAAGTAACCTTTTGACATCGGAAATCCCCGCGTAAACAATACAAATGAGTAATGTTTACCGTTTGCGTGCCTACTTGAAAATATAATACTTGTATTATACAGGAAGAGGAAACATATTGATTTATATACGCTTCAGTTTATTCAAATTTAACTCTGGAAAGATGGAAACTTGAAACCAGGATATCAAACATACACTCAATCGACTATGGCTGAACATAGTAACGACCTAATGCTGACAGGAGGAGATATTCAGGTAAGTTTTTTAATTTGTTTACTATAATATTTTAGGGAATGTATATATATATATAATAGTATATATAATAGTAATAGGCTAGTATGCTGAACCGGAGTTGAGATGGTGCATATTGCACAACTTTGCAATAAAGTGCGAGTTTCATCTATATAGTACTATACCAATAAACACCAATGCGCCTCGAGATCAGCAAAGTTTTACCATTCAGGTACCTAAGCTGAAGTTTTGCGCCCTTCATAGGAAGATTTGTGTGCATAATTCTATGCGTGCTTTCTGCATGGTATGTATTGTTTTCGTGCATAGCTATAGGAACAGTGTGAAAACAATATTTTAGTTGCGATTGTAACAATAATTCTGATTAATTCAAACATATAGGGAAACTGACCAAGAATATATTGTGATTAAAAGTGAGCAAAGAAAAATGGGATTCCAACGGGATTCGAACCCAAGACCTCCGGATTGCTAGACCGGTGCTCTACCGACTGAGCTATAGAAAACCCTACGACGGCGTTCTTCCCAGAAACCCCTTAATTCATCATTGCTCAAGTAGTCAGAAGCTTTATAAACCTGACATAAACCCGAAGCGGATTAAAATCAACTTGGGGATAAATGCGAGGGATCGCCGAAGCGATACAGCTTTTTGTAATAATTAATTCAAACATATAGGGAAACTGACCAAGAATATATTGTGATTAAAAGTGAGCAAAGAAAAATGGGATTCCAACGGGATTCGAACCCAAGACCTCCGGATTGCTAGACCGGTGCTCTACCGACTGAGCTAGCTTTATTATGTTTTTAATTTCCTTGTGGAGTCGTTAGAATGTATTAATGATGAGCCTACACAATTAGCCCTGATGTACCTTATAGATATACAATCGCATGTTAGGATTTTGTTAATTTATTTAAGCCGGATAGTGCAATGTAATGGATAATCTTATACAATTTAGCGTCTTTCGATGTCATTGCAAAGATAGTTGAAATATGAACATACATCGATGGATCGTTCGTTTTATATCCATCATTTAGTAAAAAATACATACAATAAAATATTGAGAAAAAAAAATAGAATTGCAAAGTGAAAACGAGAGCATGATAACAATTCTCTTATAATAGACAAGATCGAATAAAGCAAACACACAATTACAGATACCAGCACATACATCATAAACTATATTAACTTGTAAATGTTAAGGAACCCAGCAACACCCGAAAAATAACTTTCTAGATATATTTGTTTCAATTTCAATTAATTCATGTTTCCAACAAAACATTACAAATCAATTATAATAATTTACAAAAATGAAAGAGAACACATTGCAAACAATATATGAAAGATAATTACAGTTTCGGGACTATAGTCCATTCTTCTACAACAATCTGAAAAATATGTTTAAAGAAACATGTGTTCGTAATTTGAAAACTCACAATCATACTAAATGATCTGTTCTTTGGTCCAGGAACTTAGGGTGAGATTTAGTCTGTTCCTGCATATGATGCTCAATGTTAAAGGGTATCACCAGGCAAAAACCAACCCTTTTGTGATATAAAAATACATACCCAACATTTTGCAAAGGGTTGTGTAATTCATAAACAGTGCAATTCATTACCACCACTTACTTACTTACTACTTAGTGGTCCCGCGTCGTCCGACGCATGACATGCATGAGGCGGTCATCACTCTCCAGCTGGGTCTGTCAGCAGCTAGTGTCTTGATGTCATTCCAATTTGTAAGGCTGCCTTTCAGATCTTGTTGGACATTTTGTTTCCAGTTCATTTTGGGCCTGCCCCTTCGTCTTCTACCCAGGAGAGTCCACCATAGAGCTTGGTGTGCTAGGCGGTCAGGGGGAAGACGTGCTACATGGCCCAACCACTTCAGGCGCCTTTTACATTTTAAATTGCTGCGGATACTGGTGGCTGCTTAGAACGTTCTGTAACTTCCTTGTTTGTGATAAAGTCATTCCACTGATTTGATTTGATTTGATTCCATTGATGTGTAGGATCTTTCGTAGGCTTTTTGCGTCAAAAGCATCCAGTTTCTTTTCATGAGTAATTTTTAAATATCATGTTTCACAGCCATACAAAAGGGTCGACAGTACATTTGTATTGTAGAAACGAAGCTTGGTCTTAAGGGTCTGGGAGCACTTCTTGCTGGACCAGATTTTGTTGAGATGATTGAAGGCTGCTGATGTATAGCTATTCCTATTCTGCAGTTGATATCCTTGGTCATGTCTCCCTGGTCGTTGATGGAGCTTCCCAGGTAGGGGGATGGCGGTCTCCTTGAAGCCCGTTCTTTGTCTTTTTGATGCTGATGAGTAGGCCACGTTCTTTAGCACTTCCACCGATAGCGTCTACAAGCGTCTACACCACTTACGGAACCACTATTATTTTCTAGCTCCGTACTCGCCAAACATTTGCGAATGCGCCACTTCTATTCACGCGTACGTTTGGAGACGATAGAATCACGGTCGATTCGTTCGCTCTGGACAAAGGTAGTCCTACATGCAGACCCATATACACATGTTGTAGTATGGTAATGGGTTTTCCAATTATATATTTTTTTCTGGAAACATATTTTTCTGAACTTGTTGATGGAATGAACTGCTAAAGATGTTACCTTTCATTTATAAGAATAATAATTTTGGGTGGTGGTACCCTTTAAATTAAAATATTTTTCGAGACACATACTTCTATGGTTGCAATAGTGCAATGGATTACTGAAAATAATTACTTTTGTATCAAAGTAATATTTTGCATGGGGTGTTAGTTCCCTTTAATTATTTGTTTTGTTTTTCTACTAATTGGTGCACTTACAATCAGATGGCGTGACATATGACATCACACGTTAAGCATTGGTTATTGGTCTACTATACATACATGTACAAAGAAAATACAATGAAATGTACACCAAAATAAGAATCCAGGGTGTTTACAAAGATTTTAAGCTAAACTAAGACTTCATTATGTTAGAACCAAGATTATGGAAAGCTGTTATTTGCTATGTAAAAATGGATTAACTAGTTTGAAAACAGCATAATAATTGGTTGAAATCAGTCTTGATGTAAAATATTTCTAATAATTGCTTTTTCTCTATGAGAGTATAATTGATGTTTTATCATGATACTACAACATAATGCACTGTAGTGGTATCAACATTTTAAGCATAACCTAGAACAACTAGTTTAACTTAAAAACTTCGTGAAACCCCCCTATGAATGTATACAAGTGTTGTACGAGGCAGACGCCACCCAATTCCTCCTGTTAGAATAGTTGGAGATGACGTCATACAATACAACTGTACAGGATGAATGGAACAAAACATCAGTAAGGCGAATCTAAGTCACAATCACCAAATGTAGTTATTGTCAATACAGGCAACGTCCAAGTACCTGATTACATCACCTGTGACGTCATTATAATCTGTTTGATTATCTAGTTCCCCCGCAGGACGAATCCAAACGGCTCATCCACAATGCGGCATGCAGTAATAATTCACAGTCCAAGTATCTGCGTATTGTAAGCAGCTGTTGCAAAGCAGACAAGGTCCAAGGCCTAGTATTAGCCTGTTGGAAGGTGACATCACCTAGCTAGGGGTCCTACTAATTGGTGCAAACAAGTGCCAAGTAGTGCCAAGCAGTGCCAACCAGTGCCAAGTAGTGCCAACAAACCAATGCCAACAAAAACAGTGCCAACAAAAACAGTGCCAACAAAAACAGTGCCAACAAAACCAGTACCAACAAAACCATGCCAGAGCCAACAAAAATAGTAAAAGGTTCGCTTGCAGCTTGCGGACGCCAGGTTCACCCGTTTGTTGCCCGCCTCGCCGCGCCGCGGGGCTGGCCGTGCGCCGCGTCGTCGCTGGCTCGATTATGTAGTGTATGTAGTGCAAAGTATGCGGACGCCATTCACCCGTCTGATATGTAGTGCAAAGTATGCGGACGCCATTCACCCGTCTGATATGTAGTGCAAAGTATGCGGACGCCATTCACCCGTCTGATATGTAGTGCAAAGTGTGCGGACGCCATTCACCCGTCGACGCGGCGGATATCAGACGGGTGAACCTGGCGTCCGCATACTTTGCACTACATATCAGACGGGTGAATGGCGTCCGCATACTTTGCACTACATACACTACATAATCGAGCGCGACGGTGAACCTGGCGTCCGCAAGCAGCAAGCGAACCTTTTACTATTTTTTTTTTGGCACTGGCATTGTTTTTGTTGGCACTGGTGTTGTTGGCACTTCTTTGCACTGGTTTTGTTGGCACTACTTGGCACTGGGCTTGTTGGCACTACTTGGCACTGGATTTGTTGGCACTACTTGGCACTGGTTGGCACTACTTGGCACTTGTTTGCTTCAATTAGTAGGACCGCCTAGCTATTATGTCATATAATCAATTCAATGATCTAATTCCCACCACAGGACGAGTCGAGACGGCTTCTCCGTAAGGTGAATAATAATAGAGTCACGGTCCACGTATGCAGCTGCAACAAGGCGGCCAACGTTCAAGGCCTATTAAACCTATTGCGAGATACGATGTCCGATGCCGTCGTAGCAGTGACCTTCGCAGAGCTCCCTTTCAACATCGCGAGCATCAACCGGATGGACCTGAGGGGGATCGACGTCCTGCTCCTGTGCCACTCCATGGTCAACAGGGGACTGGTCATCACCGACGTCAAGGAAGCCCTCTACGATACATTCTTACCCAGAGCCAGAAAATATCTCGGTAAAATATATATGTTCCCGAATTTATTATCATAATTATAATACTGGTTTTCCATTGTTTTTTTTTAGTCTTTTGTAATCTGGGCAGCCAATCACACTAACGTAACAGTGTGATAAATTACCACACCAATACGAGACACTGATCAGGGTCTCGGGCTCGACAAACCCACCTTTCTTTGCTCTTGTTTAATTCATATTATATATTTTTGGTCAGTTTTCTCTTTGTCTATATAATTTCATAGATAACATTTAAATGCCATTATAATACCATTCCGCCTAACTGTCCATAATGTTTTTGTTTTCAAACAGGAAAGAGCAAAGTGGGGCTAATAGTCAATGACAAGTACGAAAAGCTGGAACTGCCGATTTTGAGAGCGGAAATGATTTCTTTGAGACACAATCAGCCGACGGCGTTTGAAAATTCCTCCCTCGTTCTGATTGGTGGAAATCTTAAGAGATCCAAACCAGTTCAGCTCTCCCCGGATCAAATTGATCGCCTGAGGATGTTTGTGCACAACGCGGCATCGCCACCGGTTAGTGAGCAAGTCGGTGTGATGTTGCACAGGGCGTATTGCTTTATCACATGTAAGCAATGGGCTAACAACTACGTCGCAATGAACCAATCCATTTCAGTGATCGTGTGATATGGTGGTAAAAGCAAGATCCTATATGGAGTACCGAATTATATGATGTCACATCATTTCACTGCCACGGCAAATGGTTAAACAAAAAATGCCAGGCAATCCAGAACAGTCCGATCTAGCGGTTGCCAAGAAGGCAATCGTCCAGTTTTAAGCGGATAGTTGAGTTCTGGTATTAAAGGGACAGGCCCTCTTTTACAAAACGTCTGAACAGTTTCCAGTTGACGGATGGGGATGAATGTAACACACACAAAAAAAATCAGATCGAATAGCCCTGTAAGTTGGATTCTACGAATGAAAAACGAATGCGTCCCTCCATCAAACTATATATCGGTCAATAAAGAAGTTTAACTGATTTAGCATAATATTACCACAATATTGTACTTATTCTTGTAAAGGTATTGTGAAGCCGACATTTGTAAAGGTATGTCACGGAAAAAGATCTAAAAAATGAAGAATATATAATTACATGTAGTCAGTTTAAGCGAGGTTTGGTTATTTGTTTAGTATTCGCCTATACCGTCGTTATTTGTGCACGGGTCAGGTAGCTAGCACGGGTCACGTGGGGGTCACGCATAGCAATGTGGTACTCCGTGGAATCCGTGTGCGAACTTTCTCACCGGGTGAATACACGTATAATGCACAATTAAACGTTGGATGACGGTTTATTAGTTTTAGGTTTATAACTCAACGAAAAAGAGATTTCAAGCCCTAATTTTGTCAGGCATGCTCTTATCTTTCATATAAGACAATAGCCTCGCAACTTTTGCAATTTGGCTTGCAAAAGAGGACCTGTATTTTTAACGTAGAGTATACAGTTTTGGTCAAACCAAGGAGGTACTAGTCTTAGTAACTCCTTGGTCAAACTGAATTTTAGTAACCAAAACCAGCACAGTTGCATTACAAACTAATAGTTATAACTCCACCATGCTCAAATGTATGAACAATTACTAACGACTAAATTAAAAGCCTGTTATTAAAAAAAAAGAAGTGCCATATCGATTTGTTGGGGTCACTTTACGTTCAGCGAGCGCGAAATGGTAAAAAATGACAAAGTCACTGTACGCGAGTATACAAAGTTAATTTTACCAAGGAGGTACTAGTACCTCCTTGATTATACAACGGCTCTAGCTCGGGCGAATTGTATCATATACAAAATGAACAACCAGGTATACAAACAAAATGATATTCTCAGCTCTCTGAAAATCTTTCTTTCATTTGATTTTGTTTTAAAAAAAGCTCCGTCAAAAATGGGATATAAAATTAATATTTGTTATGATTGCCCTCGCGCACACAAAATTCATGAAATTGGTCCCCAAGATTTGCAAAGTTTTCACTTCTTCCACTTCCAATGAACACTCGGCTATTGAAAGAACAGCAGATTTAATTTCCATTGATAACAATTTCATTGATGTTGGATTCAAAATAGCCTCCGTCATTTTTTACATCAAATCAAGCTTTCAATAGTAAAATAAATACAGATTTAATAAATGTTTGGCTCGATAACGCACATTCATCCAGGTGCATTTGTTTATACATAAAATGCAGCCATCATCTTCTGAAACGATACCAATTCGAGCGCTGTTCTGGATAGGATATGTCCTGTTATTTTGCCTCAACTACCCCAAAAAGTATGTAAACTGACAATCAATTTATCTTACATGGACGTGGATACATTTTTTAGCAATAAATACGGTTAATTAATGTCGAAAATATAAAATTTGTTTGTCGATTTGCACGATATTTAACAAGCTTTTGACGTACGATCTCTGGGAAATGTCGCCATGATCCATTTATACAAAATAGGGGTATGCAATGTATGTGCGTGCGTGAGGAAGCAATATCGTTAACTTGCACATTTGTTTCATGACGACAGTGATTTTTATCTTACTTAAGTGAGATTTATTAATATCAAATATTAATTTCTAGACCTACTTTGAAGACCAAGAATTATAAATGTTCATTGCGCGTTTACGCCAATTGGTCGTTCACCCCCTTCCAGAACCATTGACGCGTCCTCGTGCCCTAGCTTCTCTAGGCGTGTTCGTCAAGATCATTTCAAGGTGACGGGCAGCAGCACCGCGTATTCTCATTATTTTTCATGAACGCGCTGTCATTAAACAGGTTTTCTTAGCGTTCCAATTCGCTGAAACAAATCCAGATGGTTAAAACTCAAGAGGGCGCTCACTAAAAAATCATTGGTTTCAACCATTTTTGAAAAAAATTGTGCACGTGATGTTTTGTTGAAATAATGATTAAATAGAGAGATTATCAGCAAACATTTAAAAGTATCGTTTGTAAATTTTGGAAAACTGTAAGCAATTAATTTTTTCAACGCCTGGTTCAAAATTATTGAATTATTGTGGGGCCTCACAATAATTACAAGTAGTTATATTTATGGATATTTCAGCCGTCTCTGAATTGATTTTGACTAAATAAAGTTAATTATGTCATTAAAATTGTATGCTCTTTCAAATTCGACACTCAGTTTATCATTATCTCACCAAAAAAAAGATTTGTGCAGCGCCCTCTATACCAAAACTGAACTATTCCTTTAAATTGAATGATTTTGTATGTTTTGTATGCAGATTTCGGCCCATTGCTCCATTGTTGATAAATGTGCCAACACATGTGTACTAATACATATTTGTTAATTTGGGTAATTGAATGTTCATATAAATATTGTCATTATTGTGCGTCATCATTCATGACGGCAGCTGAGTAAAAATGGCATAACATGAACAAAAATACATATCTTACGAAATATTTTGTGTCTTATAATTGTATTTGTAAATTATTTAATTGAAATTATTGTTGATACGTTTTGAGTAACCTATGAGTAAGACCACATGAGACACTGCGTTACACATTATTCAAATATATAATTGTTGAATTAAATGTTCACAAAAATAAAATAAAATAAATAAAATTACAATGCCTAACAATTATTCGTTTCTTCTTTCATTTCAGTTTATTTTCAAGTTCACATGTTTGTAGATCAATTTATTAATATTACTATTGTTGAATTTAATGCTCACAAAAATACAAACATTTTATTTTGCCTATCAATTGATTTTTTGTTTCATTTCATTTTATTTTCATGTTCACATTGTACATAAATAATACAACTGACATTCGTGAAAGAAAGTAACTGAGTAGTTACCTCAATTAAAAGCTTAACTCACACAAATCATGTTTGTGGAATGGGAGAGATCCACTAAAAAGCAACATTAATCATTGTTAATAGAATGAAGAATATATAATTATGTAATGGTTACCGAGATATAGAACGCTGTAGCCTATAACATATAGTGCGCCCCTTAAAGGGGTAGTACAGTTTTGGTAAGGCTGAACTTTAGTAACCAAACCTGGACAGTAACATTATAAACTAATAGTTATAACTCCACCATGCTCGAAAGGTATACAAAATTACAAACGACTAAGTAAAAAGCCTGTTATCATTAAAAAAAGAGCCATTAAAACACAAGAGGGCGCTCTCTAAAAAGGCATTGGTTTCAACCATTGTTTATACAAAATTATGCATGTGATGTTTTATTGAAATAATGATTAAATAGAGAGATCGTCAACAATTATTTAAAAAACGCTTTTGACAATTTTTGAAAAGTGTAAGCATTTTATAATTTTTTGAAAAACAATCACTCTCAATTATTTGGGCCCCAAACTAATTATAAGATCAGATATATTTATTAATATTCCTAGCCCGTTTCTGGACCGATTTTGACCAAATAAAGTTTATTCTGCCATTAAAATTGCATGTTCTCTCAAATTCAACACTCAGTTTTTCATTACCTCACAAAAAATTGTGTTGTGCAGCGCCCTCTCTACCAAAACTAAACTAACCCTTTAAATTTTTTATTTCATTTCATTTTTTTTCCTTCATTTTTTTTCATTTTTTTTTTCACAGAAATTTTTAAAGAAACATCCTGACGAAAATAGAAGGTGGAAATCCCCATGAAGAAAAGAAAAAAGGCGTTTGCGTGTTTGTTTGTGTATGTGTGTGTGTGTGTGAGCATATATCACTTAAAACAAAACAAATATGTGTGAATGTGTGCGCGTGCGTGCGTGTTTGTATGCGTGTGTGTGCGCTCGTAGGTTCGATGGTGTGCGTTTTCCCATTATGCTGCTCGTACTCGCACGCGTACCATAGAGCCCGCGAGCGCACACACACGCAAACACACACACGCACACACACACATACATACAAACGCATACATCATAGTGTGCACCACGAACAATTACCCCCCCCCCCCCCCCCATTTAGTCCGACCATGCTACGCCACTATTAACTTTTACATCTGATTTTTTTGAGAAATTTAACACATTTGTAGGTTAACACATCTATAATGTACATGGACAACCTTGTTTTGAAGACGGGAAGGTATTTATGATCATTATTCTGAAGGAAATGTGCCCCAACGCCAATGCGGTCACACTGAATTTCACAAAAAGGCCCCTGTCCTGTGCCTATGATACGATAGACAGGTCTTAATTAGTCCCTGTGTGATTGGCCGTTGTTCTCAACATTAGTTGCGTTAATATTTTATATAAAGAACAAAACAACAACAACTACATTAGTTGCGTTTCCAGGGACACCCAAACCCTGCCAACTAGGACAGCAAAGTAAAAACGAAAGCAAACAAAAAAACATGCAGACATGCAAAAGTCCTTATAAAACATTGCTATAATGTATATCCGTTTGAATTATAGCATTTATAAAAACCATGTATTCTAGGTGCCCTATTCAGAGGCGCATTATTACCCTTGGTCATCAGGTACAGTACACCATCTCAACTCCCAGGGGAGCATACTATCCCAAGCTGCCCTACTATATAGGGCGCTATACAGGCTAATTTAACACCCGACCAAGTTCGCATTTTTACTCCTGGGTAGAGAGCAGCGATGTGGATTAATTGCTTCGCTGAAGGACATAAAATGCAGTGGCATCATTTGCGTTCGAACTCGGGTCCCGAGATCGGAAATCAAGCGCTTATCCGATCTTTTCACAGCACTTTATAATGGAAATAGTTTTCTTTAAAGTGGCAACTGCCCTTTCTTGACCTCTAAAGTCTTGCCAAATCCGATTACAGCCCGAGTGGTCACATGATTACCACGCGAGTATGGTACTGATTTCGAAAATAACGGTAGCATCCACTGTTAGTATGTTTGCACTCCGTATGCTTCTAATAACTGCTTCATGACTTATTTCTACTACAGAACCCAATTGCATAATTATTGGTTATTATGTCTTCATGATTTGACGTGGTGTTAATCTGAGACAAAATGGCACACGCTGGGAAAAGTGAGGACCCCATCGAGTTAAGTCTATCTAACTCTGTGGAAGACAGATCACAACAGAAGGTATGTTAGCCTAACACGTTGTATTCAAATCGCGACTATTGTATTAATATTAGTGACATTAATTTAGTAATCGTGGTATTCCTATATACATTTGTATAGTAAAATTACACGCATTCATAAATGCATTATAACCACCACTACTTACTCTTACCACTAAATTATACAGGTATAGCAAATGTACGGCTGATTGATCAGTCATACCACATGCATGCCGTTATGGTGGGAAATGAAAACATATGGCAGATTATTATTATGCAGGTACATTATCGACTCCATTTCTGTGGTTATATCAGTCGACAGTAAACAGTTCTCGCCAGTTCTCCTACAATTACTAGCTCTACACGTTTGTTACGTTCAGGTGATCATGCATGCATGCATAATTTCCGTCCGGGTATTCAACCGATAACTATAGTTATATCATCTGTGACAAAAGCTAGAAGTGCTTATAATATTAGATATGCGATATACCATGGATAGTATTAGGAGAACTGAGTAATGGCCGTTCTATATACAGTTAGTAGGTTACTTTGATCAGCAGGCCAAACTTTCGTTGTGTTTACTGTCACGGTAGGAAAATTACATGAGTTAATGTTATTTTCTTCCTAAGTAAATGCTGAACATTGTACATGTAAAGCAACATACTTATTTCTAATACATATTCTTAAATCTGAACTAACAGAATAAGACATGCACGTGAATTGGACGTGTCCCACAGTGTGGACTACAGTGTGAAAATACTGTGTATACTATATGTTAGATTTAGAACATTCAAACTAGGACGAAACACCAATCCAATTGAGTATTATGAAACATTATTGGTACCAACCAAAAACAAACTGGAAACCAATTGACACTTTCCAATTAAAACCAATGAACAATTATCAGTTGAAACTAGTTGACTATTTCTAATTGGCACTTAGGAAATATATGACAAATTAAACAAATTGTTTTTAATTGGATACAAATTGGCATTGGCTCACTCCCAGTTGGAAAAAATAGACGAATTATTTTCAAGGACCGGTATCACACACTGTACTGTACTTGGTTTCAATTGGTACTTGACAAGATCGATACATATGGTATCGGTTAACCAACGAATCAATCTGGTTTCGTTTGGTACCAATTAAAACATTGAAACCAATTGATGCAATTTGAAATGTAAAACAGGAAAAACGTATTCCAAATGGTAAACACTGATCACACTGATCACACTGTGAAAACACTATTTTACACATTGTGAACGCAGGATATATATCACAGTGTGCTTCACAGTGTGTTTACAGTGTGTGAGTGATGACACGGTTAAAACGCTCCATTCTAACAGAATACACACAGTGAGTTAACTCTGTAACACACTGTGTTCTTTCCGGTAGGGATGCCCCGAGATGCCCCCGTCCCCCCCCCCCCCCCCCCCCTTCCTTAGCCACCCTTTCTCTCACCCACGTTTCTTACTAATTCACCAGGAAGAAGCTGGGGACAAGGACTCTGTTAAAACAAACAACAAGAAAGTGCGAGTCTGCATCTGCAGCGTCAGCAACCCGAGTACCGTTGATGGCCTCAAACATGACATCAAAGCCCTTATGAAAGACGAAGTCGAGAGCGTCTTCTTCAAACAGCTTCCGTACAACATCCGGGATATGATCACCATTGATCTGAGTGACGTGGATGTGCTATTGCTCTGCCATTCCATCAACAACCGACGCTTTTCTATCACCGATGTCACCGATGCTCTCTACGATGAGTTTCTGAAGAGAGCAGAGAGTGTCTTGGGTAAGTAAAACATACAGTAATATCTCCCATAATCGATAGTTTTAAATACATTTAGGCTTCTAGGATTATCGTACCCATGAAAATAAAAAATGTACAGTATGTCCCAGAAAGAATGGTCCAGTTGGCAAACAATTTGTCAAGATATTTGATGGTAATTAAAAATATATACACATTTGGTATCATAATACAGAAAAATAATCAGGTTTCCTGTTGGTTTTTATTTTAGCTTAGTTGGGTTTTGCAGTCATGAGATATGGTCCTTTGTTTGCAGAACATCGAAATCCACTTTGTGCCAATTCATGTTCTGTGCGTTACATGACTTACCGAAACGTAAATAAGTGCAGTCATTATTCAATTGGCTAAATATGATGCTTAAATATGTTGTTACCATTACCTGAATTACAGATTAATGGATTGCATGCCTTTTGTTGAATCAACAGCGGCTTTACAAAATGTTTAAAGATAATTCGTCCACTGAAGTAGCGTTTGACAATTGTGTACTATAACAGATAGATGCACGTTAACGTCAGTTATCCATTGAGGGAATACTATTTACGGTCTCAATATTCAAACACAAAGCCTGACAAATGTCTTCGATCGATTCCAGTAACAGCCACAAGGCAAATACCTTTAGTTTTGCGACACCATAAGGAACTGTCAAGAGTGCTAGCAATCTGAGCCCATCTGAGGCGATCAGAATCCTGAAGCAAGGTCAATTTGGAAGAACTTTATCCAGAAAACTTGCTTTTTAGGGAGATCTTACACTGTTAAAATGCTGTGTAAAAAAAACGCTGTGTAATAATGGTTGTTGAATCTTTTAATACAACTTTAGTTGTAGCATGAATATTTGTAGAAAGAAGGGTTGTGTATAGCGGCCATTGTTCAAGCATTGTTGACAAGTGTTAAATCACGTGATAGTTTCGACCGCGAAATCATCGCGACAAAACCCCTTTTGTCCCCCAGCAGACCAAGCGAACCAAGTTAGCGCAGTCAGTAGCGTGTTAAGCCCTCTGCAGACAGAGTCGACTCGACCCGATCCAACTGGTTTCAATCAGGCTAGAGTTGGGCCCGGTCGGTCGGATCCGATTCATCGTGTTGAATCGGCCCCAACTGGCATCCGACTGTCTCTCGACTGGCACAATGTGTGTCGCGAGGCACTGAAAACTGAGCCGATCCGAATGAAAACCAGTCGAATCGGGTCGAGTTGGCTCTGTCTGCAGAGGGCTTTACATGTTTAGACTTATAACCCAAAGACCCCCGATTCTGACCTTGCCGCTGTTTAGTAAAATCCTTTTTGTATTTGCTATTTCAACAACAGGGTTGTTGAAATTTATTCTAAACAACAGTTGTTGAAAAAATTAAAACAACTGAGGTTGTTGAATGTTATCAACAACAGTTGGATGGTTTATATGTTAAACAGCGGTTGTTGAAAATGTTCAACAAGTTGTTGAATTTGTTTTACACAGCGTTTTAACAGTATACCATATTTAACCATATTTAACCCTTCCAACATCAGCAGTGACACATCTTAATAGGAACTGTCAAAAGTGCTAGCAATCTAAGCCCATCTGAGGCGATCAGAATCCTGAAGCAAGGTCAATTTGGAAGAACTTTATCCAGAAACCTTGCTTTTTAGGGATATCTTACCATATTTAACCATCTTTAACCCTTCCAACATCAGCAGTGACACATCTTATTGTACCCTAGCGGTCGTTACAACGTTATTATATCATTCTTAGTGAGAAGACCAAATGTGTGCAATAAATGTCCATCGCCATTTTCAGTGCAAATACAAAAACGGCACAAATGGTTTTTTGTATATTCGTATTGCATTAGACATAAATAGGAAAACGGTGAAAGGGAAATATGTCAAACAAAAAGCACTCTTTCCCTTTAATATGGTACCAAGTATGATTATTTTTCTAAAAATCTTCATACCGTAACAATTATTTTCCGACTGTACCATTTTTACTGTACATTAAGGCCGTTAAAAAGACTTGTTTTGTTAACAGGAAACCTTGCAAAATATCAAGTTCCGATCTATATCAGGGAGAACATCCCGTAAAATAACGGTTATAATAATGGAATTATAGAAATCAATAAGGATTGTTTTTCTCAGTAAAATATAATTTCATATCAAGCAACAAACATCATTTGAGTATCTTAATTAGAATCTTATAAAAACAGGTTTATTAATTAATGTATTCATTTATCTATTTATCTATTTATTTATCTATTTATTTATTTATTTATTGATTGATTGATTGATTGATTGATTGATTGATTGATTGATTGATTGATTGATTGATTGATTGATTGATTGATTGATTGATTGATTTATTATATTCCTGCATGTCTCACAACAATCAATTTCATACATAAAATTGACAGGTCATGAAGTCGAAATAGAAACACACAGAGGTCTGGCAATATAAGTGTTGCCATACCTAAGATAATCAACGTTTTACATATTCTTAATGATACAGTTAACATAGATTAATACAAACAAGAAAAAAGTAATAACATAGAATACATTATTTACAAATCAGATAAAGATAAGAGTAAAGTCTATACAGTACGTTATATAGGATAGCGGTAAGAGAGAGGTAGCAAACAAGATAAAAGGTACAATGAGAAAGACAGGAAACAGAGAGAGAAAAGGGGGGGGGGGGGAGATGGGAGAGAGAGGGGTGGGAAGATGCCCAATGTAATGAATGAACACTGTCAGTATAATAATAATATCTATTATTTATATAGCGCCTATCACGATTGATAATCATCTCTAAGCGCTTTACATTTTTTTTAATTTTTATTATTACCCCGGTCATAGGATACAATGCACATTGTGTGCACCATCTCCACTCCCTGGGGAGTATTCCTTCCAAGCGCTCAGTGGGCTCAAGAAGATCGTTCACATAAAGGCTTTCACCTCCTACCGGTACCCATTTATACACCTGGGTAGAGAGCAGCAATAGTGGATAAATTGTCTTGCTGAAGGACAAACGCAGTGGGCAGGGTTCGAACTCGGGATCTCATGATCGGAAAGCGCGCGCTCTACCAATCTTGCCACACCACATCCACAGTGCACAGTAACACTTCATTGTGAATTACACATACAAATGTAGAATACTACAATACATTTCATCGTATGTAATTACAGCGTTATTAAAATAAATTAACAAAAACAACTGACTGAACAAATATCTTACACCAAAACGTTTGCAATGAGCATGCACTTGGCTGTATTTTTAAAAGAGTGAATTGTTGGCAAATTACGTGTATCAATCAACAAAGAATTCCAAACTTCTCGACCAGTATGTCTCACTGATTTATGTTCCAATACTGTATACGGGGATTATACAATTGGAAGTTAGCTGCTTGTCCTGTCGAATAAGAGTGAACCGCATTGTTTGTTTGTTTTCAGGAACATAGAAGTAAATGAGGCAGGCAAATCTTTAGTATTATAACGCTACATAAATAAAACAGGTTTGAAGAAAATTTATTTCACTGACTTTGAGGCGCCTAAATCTGACAAACAAGGGATTCATGTGCTCACGATAGCCAACTCCGGCACATAATTGTAAAGCCTTCTTCTGTAACAAATGGATGTCATCTGTTATACTTTTTGACACTGCCCATAGAATATTACAATAAGAAATATATGGCGAAATCAAGGCATATTATATCATTAATACTATTCTGTCAGGCACAAGATATCTTACTCTATATAAAATCCCAATACTCAGAGAAATTGGAGTCATTATAATATTCCGGTGATCTTCCCAGTCTAGCTTCTCATTATTAAACACCAAGGAACTTCGTACAAGTCTTTCTCTCCAATACAACACCATTCAATCTAACACCTAAATGTTGCTCATTGCAAATCTTTCTTCTTTTAAAATGAATATAATTTGTTTTTGATACATTGTGTTTTTGTGTTAAATTGTAATTATAACATAGGTTTTTCTGTTCTAGGAAATAACAAGGTGGGGTCATTGCCTACAATGCCGGTGCGAATACTTGGAATCAATCGAGGATTTTTGTTTTTGTTATCAGTGAAAGATTGTTTCATTTGCAACATCAGTTGATACTCTTTATTACTATCTTTTAAATGGGTTGAAATTTCTCATTTTCATTTTTAGGGAAGAGCAAAGTGGGAGTCATTGCCTACGACTTCCGGTCAGAAGACCTGGGCGGAAGCCGACTGGACGACAGAATGGACGCGTTCCGCAGGAACCAGAGCTCTACGTTCAAATTCTCATCCCTGGCTCTGATTGGTGCGCAGCTCTCTACGTCACCAGTGGAGCTGACTTCAAATCAACTTGATGAGATGAGAGGGTTTCTCGGGAATGCATCTGATCCACCATTGGAGGAGAGACTTAGAGTCATGCTCCGTAAATTTTTTTCGACTCTCTGCTGCCAAACACAGTAAACATGACTATTTGACTCCCAGCTTTATACGTATCTGTTGGCTATTCTATTTTGCTAATGCATTTTAATGAATCAAGGGGGATGTTTCACAAAGATCCTATCAATTTACCTTTATTATGGTAGGCCATTTTTAGCTTGGCTTGGAATCAAACGCATTGAAAAGCAAAACAAAATAATAATTGAATATTTGAGTCTTTTAACATACAACAACAAATTACATCCATAAATTAAATTCTCCTCGATAATAGAGAATGTTAATGATTCATATATACCAACAAATGTATGCCGTTTAACAGAACTGTCCCAAAAATGGTTCAAATTAAGTTCAACTTAAACTCTTTGTGAAACGTCCCAAGAGTGGGTCGGGAGATGTTATATGTTGAATCAACGATAACAAGGACAAAAGTTTACTAATGATTGCCGTGGTAATCAGCTGCCTCATAGTGAGTTTGGTCCGTTCGGGAGTGACTCGATCGTCACACGTTACAGTATTTTCATATAAATATATATTAACATAAATATTATATTCATATATCATATTTTAAATATTATCTTTGTGCAAAATATCGTTTTTCGGCATAAGTATTTTGAATCTCGTGTATTCGTGTATTAACAGATCAAGTTTAATTGTCTTCATTTTGTCTTCAGTTTTCATTATCTGACCTTGTAAACTACAATCATAATCGATGTATGACATTAACAGTATAGATACCTATATACCATGTATATATACGGTATTGCTTATTTTCTGGCGGTACAAAATGTTTGGACATAGTTTGTGCATAGAATGTTTTCGGTTTGGAAATTTTTTTATTTGAATATTTGTGGCACACACTCAATTTCTCGGTTGGTTTTCCTTATCGCTGATCACATGATTTGAATGAAACGGAAGTGGATGCAGGGGAGCTACATCCGCTCCTTTACCACGTTTACCGCGGTTTTTTTTTGTATAAGGACTAGACCGATAGTGGTGGAATATTTAATGAAAAGTGTACAGTCATTGAAATCTGTGGTTATTAGATTGCAACAGAACAACTATACTCAGAATAGTTGTCTGTATGGTGGACTTGATATTAGACTTATTATCATGATTATTAATTACCAGTAACTTTGTCGTCATAATTTGCTTTAATATTTTGTTTTTCTCTAGATATATATTGTTCATGAGCGATCTTGTTTGTGTAATACATGTATTTCCTAACTTATATTTAGAATATAAACAAGTCAAGCTATATAGCATCTTCCATTAACCGTATGGTTAATTTTGTATATTATTTTATGTTTCTGATAACTATGAATAACATTATTATATATATTAATATATATTGTGTTATATATATTGTGTTATGCATGACTAAGTTATTTTTATTTTGTTACTGTATGATTAAACTAATTTCCCTTTATAATAGCAACTGTTGCCTCATAGCCTAAACTGAAGTATGTATTAGGGCGCAAATAGGCTCTATACATTATGACCAAATGTGATATTGTGGGCTTGGTACGAACAGTCACGTCACGTTCACGTTAACATCACGTGAACGGTTCTGTACCTTTTGTGAAACAGGTCACCCAAATCTACGAAGTGTAGGGTAAAGTGACCCAACAATTTGTCGTTTTCCATGCCGGTAAAACTCGAAGTGTCGCGTTAACCAAATCGTGACGTGAGCGTTTAATCAAGATTTTTTAAATTGCAAACGCTTGTTACTAAGACTAGACATACACACACAAAGAGATTTTAAAATGTCGACGAAAATGCCGATACCCCCTTATTAAATCTTTTCAATCATTATGTTTATAATATGTACGTGCATAATTCAGAGTAATCTGAGACGATAATATGCAGTTCTGTCATTTAGGTAATGTACAACCATACCACTTGCATTATTTGTCTTGTTATTGGAGTATTTCTAAAGACGTGTCGTGCGTGGATTTTGGCAAATGTTGATTTCCAGGTGAATTGCTACACGCAGCGGACAATTCAGTTCGCATACGCCTGAAGTTCCCGTGCTCGACGTCTGAGCGTACTGTACTGGCCCTTAACGGCGTTGTAATGAATGCCTGTGAAAGTGAGTGAGTGAGTGAGTGAGTGAGTGAGTTGCAGTGATCAATGAGTTTAAAAGTAATAAAACAATGATTTGATTAATAGTGTTTATTTATGGTTATTGAATCGAGTCAATCTATCAATTAATCAGTCAATCATTATAATGAAACAATCACACCAACCAATCAATATTAAATAAATCAATTAATGTATTTGACATTCGAACTAGCTACTTGTAGGCAGTGGCGTACCCAGGATTTTTTCAAGGGGTGGGTGTAGGGGGGGGGGGATATTTCGTCAGACAAATTGAAGTAAGCGGGGGGAGTGTGGGTAGGGGGTGTCCGTAGAAAATGACCGCAGCCGAGGACGAGACCAGGACCGGTCACAAATTTCGAGGCCGAGACCAAGACATTTCTTGAATTATGTAAGGGGGTGGGGATGGTGGTAGGGGGTGTCCATCCCCCTGCCCCCAGGCCTGTGTACGCCTATAATTGGTATTTACAGTATAGGTACACTGAACTCTACTTAGAGTTCAGTGTATAGGTAGGACGGGTTCGTTCACGATTAAATTTACCGAGAATTAGTCTCTTCTCAACGAAAATTTACATTAATTTGTTTTACGCAAGCGCCAATTTACGTGAGCTTTCATGAATTGCATATAGTATATCTACAAACTGTTGGGTCACGTAACCCAACACTTCGTAGATTTGGGTGACCTGTTTCACAAAAGGTACAGAACCTTTACGTGACGTGACGTGAACGTGACGTGACTGTTCGTACCAAGCCGATATTGTGCATGATTCAAATGGGCAGAGCACCGATCTGCCAATCCGGGGGTTCGATTCTCGGCGAAGCCCAATTTTCTTTCCTCCTGTATTTAAATTAATATTTTTATTTGAACATGTATTTAAGAGTATTGGAATCGACAAGAGAGATGCGCTAGCGGATATTGAGCTATAGTTTCATTCTACTCATTTCTATTTCTTTGAATGACAACACGAATAAGTGAGATTTAATTATTTGTATTTTAATGTATACATAGCCCATACAGAGGATCAATAACGAATCACGAGGTCTTGTTTTTTTAGCACCGTCTGATACAAAACTACATATATAACGTAACCAAATACTATATACTAGCATATATTATCCCCGACACAACTTATTGTTTTGAATTACCTTTATCGTACATCTCCATTTCTTATAATATCGTGTGTGAGTCATTGGTGTGTTGCAGTGGCGTATAGTGTGGTCGGACTGATTGGGGGCACACCTTATGGTTTTCTGAATTTTGTAAAAAAAAAATTTAAAAAAAAATCCCATAGATGTTGTATTGTTATTGACCTGTTGTGAAATTATTGGGGGCACCACCTGCTTCCGCCCCCACCCCCACCTGCCCTGCACCCGCCCCCCCCCCCCCCCCTGCTGTGGTTACGCTACCGATGTGAATTGTGATCCGACGACCTATACAGGGTGGCCCAGAAATAACGGAACGGGATGCTTGCTATAATGAAGACACATGATGCCCGTCATAGCAACTAGTAACGTTCAATGCGTGCGCCATTGTTAGTACTCCTTCTTCTCTATACACAGCTGAACGCACACTCACAATGGCGCACGGTTGATCGTTACTCGATGCAGTATGGCGGGCATCATGAGTCTTTAGTATTGCAAGTACCACGTTCCGTTATTTCTGGGCCACCCTGTATAACATTACGTGCATTTCACAGATTAGACTTTGCCCCCGGACTTGAAAGGTTTGTGTGTGTGTGTGTGTTTGAGGCAAATAATAATCCATTGTGATATTTGGTTCCATGCCAATCATCAGTCGTTGTATTATATTGACATCTTTGAAAACATACAGAGAATTAGTATGCAGACCGTGCATTATAACTAGTTAAAAGGGCAGTGGCGTAGTGTGGTCGGACATAATTTGTAGAGCGCGAACAAAATCGTGGGGTGCCACACTAGTCTTGATGTATTTCTTACATTTTTAAATTAATTCCACGCTATTATTTTTGTTTTATTGTATCAGGCAAAGTATTGGGGAAGGAATCACGAGCCCCCCATAAATCTAAACCACTGTAGTCAGCTATATAGGTGTGTGACTTCATACGCATGTACACGAATTGGTTAAGTACAGGGGGGGGGGGGGGGGGGGCTAAGAAGTTTGAAAACGGTCATATTTCGGGGGGAAATGGAATATATATTCGAGAAAAAAGCATGTCAAATTCGGGCACGAAATGCATTCATGTCTTGTTCGGGCAAAATAATGCCATGTTCGGGTAAACTTATGTCACATTCCGGCAAAAATCATGTCGAATTTGGACATCAAACTGGTGAAGACTTTTTTGTACGTCTGTTTTTTTTTTCTTGTCAGGTGAAAAACAGGAAGGATAATACTCGGGCAAAACACCTCAGCCTTCCTAGAAAAAAAATGTGCCCGTGCCGTGGCTTTATATCAAAACAGCGTTCTAAATCGTTCACACTTTAATTTAAGTTGCTGACATGCACTGCCATGGAAGGATGTGCGCCCTCAGTCATGCGAAGGAGTGACAATTTTTTTTTTGTATTAATTATAATTATCGTTCAATTATTTATCCCGGTGGTTTCACCTCGTATTCAGAGGTAGGACACATGATCGTTCTACCCCATATTTCGCATGGTTTCAAGTACATTTTCAGGAAATTAGACCCCTTTTTATCGCAAAAACGAGTACAAAGTGGCCTTTAAAAGATACCCTAATTTTTGCATTTCAGGTACTTTACAAAGACCCTATATTTTCACGATTTCAAGTACACGAACACAAAACTAGTACCCTCGCGAAAAGTTTTACATCTCGCGAACATCGTCGTGCATGAAAATAAACCTTGCAGCCATCACAAAAACATACCTAAATTTCAAATTTCGCGAACATCGTCATGAACATTTTTTCGCGTACATCATCTTGAAGAAAAAAAACCTATTTATGGAATTTCGCGTACATCGTCATGAAAAAAATATCCTATTTGTCCATTTCTGCGTGCAATACATATCGCGTTCACATGCGAAAAGACCCCTTTTCACTCGAAATTGTGAACGATCATGTGCGTGTCCACGGCCAATGTGTAGTGACACTCTAATACGTTATCACACAAATTGCACGTGACGGTGTAATAATGATATTATCTTATTGATCGATGCATGGGGCTATAGTCTGAAGACAAATTGGTTTAATTATTGTTCATATCAGCATACAGACCATCTATGTTCACGGTGAGAAATGCATTCTACACGGCAATATGTTCACCCTACATAGTACACAACACAACGACGCACGCACAGTGTATTGAGACGCCATCATGGACACACGTTATCGATTCGCATATATAATTGATCATTAGATGTGTACAATTTAATGATAGTGTATTGCATGTATTTATGGTTTATGGCCTCTAAATGTGGTAACGAAAACGTTGTACAGATAATATAAACAACCCATTCATTGAGTTTGTCACCTACAACTTACTATTCATTAATATGGCTTCCGCATCCAAGCCAGGTACCACAGCAATAAACGTAAGTAAAGTTTACTTATCTAATAATGATTTGTATTAATTTCATAATTATAACGCAAAAAGATTAAACGTACGATATTGTACATACTTCACTAGCTGAGTTTACAGAATAATGTAACAAGTCATTTATGATAGAATAATTATGACAATTATTGTTAATGACATGTGGATAGAACATGCGATAAATCATTAGTCCCTGGTCCTGATTATATACTAACTAATTTAGAAATACTGGTACAAAATAATGTGCATCCTTCAGGGTGCAAAACTATGTTACAATAGCAGCACCTTTAAGGATCTGCACGATATGGGAGCACAAATTTACCAATACCCAAGTTTGGGGTGCAGAAT
This sequence comes from Echinarachnius parma, assembly GCA_037951105.1. NCBI lineage: Eukaryota > Metazoa > Echinodermata > Echinoidea > Clypeasteroida > Echinarachniidae > Echinarachnius > Echinarachnius parma. Next base: position 25,717 of record JBAMJV010004000.1, on the reverse strand, counting down.
TGCATCCTACATGTCCTAGCCAGGGCGCCGCTATTATCGGCGTTTTGCACCTTAATCATGCTTATAGTACCCTAATGTCAATGACTTTATTTTACGTGTCTCCAACCACTGTTATAGTCATTAAAATGTTTTCTTGATTGATGTTTGAATTTTTTGTAAAAATGCATATACATTACTTCATAAGTTTGAATTATTATCAAACGAAGTTATACCTTCATGTTGCATTTTCCTTATCCAGGAGCGAACGCAGTTAGTGGAGGAGAGGCAGATTACTGCTACCATATGTACATCATCGGGAGAGACCAATGTCAAAAGACTCATTACGTATTTCAGCAGTCTACCCAATGTGAAGGTGGAATTCAGGGAACTTCCATACAATGTTTCCGATCTGAAAGATAAGAAGAATTTGAAAAACATCGATGTGATGGTATTGTGCCATTCCATCCATAACAGGCGTTTGTCGTTGACCAATGTAACGGACGCCCTGTATGACGAATTCTTACCTATGGCAAAACAAAAAATAGGTAGGCTTATGTGTGGATTTTAAAACTATTGTCACTTTTGTTTGTAAAACATAATAATGTATACCAAATAGTATAGTGAACTCTACAATCTATTTACGAGGTGTTACAGAAATGACCCACTGCCCAAAGTAGTTTTCATTGCTAGGAAATGTTCACACTTAAAGGGCGTACAGGCCCTCTTTTACAAAACCTCTGAACAGTTTCCAGTTGACGGATGGGGATGAATGTAACACACACACAAACAAATCAGATCGAACAGCCCTGTAATTTGGATTCTACGAATGAAAAAACGAAAAACCCTAATCCCTCCATCAAACTATATATCGGTCAATAAAGGAGTTTAACTGATTTAGCATAATATTACAACAATATTGTACTTATTTTTGTAAAGGTATTGTGAAGCCGACATTTGTAAAGATATGTCACGGAAAAAGATCTAAAAAATGAAGAATATATAATTACATGTAGTCAGTTTAAGCGAGGTTTGGTTATTTTGTTTAGCATTTGCTTATGCCGTTGTTATTTGTGTGCGGGTCACGTAGCTAGCGCGGGTCACGTAGGGGTCACGCATAGCAATGTGGTACTCCGTGGAATCCGTGTGTGAACTTTCTTACCGGGTGAATATGTACGTGTAATGCACAATTAAACGTTGGATGACGGTTTATTAGTTTTAGGTCTCCACGAAAAAGAGATTTCAAGCCCTAATTTGTTCAGGCATGCTGTTAAATGACATTTTCTTTCATATAAGACAATAACCTCGCAACTTTTGAAATTTGGCTTGCAAAAGAGGGCCTGTCCCTTTAAAGGGATAGTTGAGTTTTGGTATAGAGGGCGCTACACAAAGTAATTTTTTGGTGAGATTGACAAACTGAGTGTCAAATTCGAAAGGGAATACAATTTTAATGACAGAATAAACTGTATTTAATCAAAATTAGTTCAGAAAGGGCTGAAATATCCATAAACATAGCCATTTGTAATAATTGTGGGGCCCCACAATTATTCGATCATTTTGAACCGGCCGTTAACATGGTTAAAGAAATTTTTTAAATGCTTCCTCTTTTCAAAATTCACAAAAGAGGGTTTTAAATAGTTGTTGATTATCTCTCTATCTAATCACTATTTCAACAAAACATAATATGCACAACATTTTTATTTAAAATGGTTGAAACCGATGAATGTTTAGAGAGCGCCCTCTTGAGTTGTAACGGCTCTTTTAAAAATGATAACAGGCTTTTTACTTAGTCATTTGTAATTTTGTATTCATTTCGAGCATGGTGGAGTTATAACTATTAGTGTGTATATTATGGTGCAGGTGTTGGTTACTAAAATTCAGTTTGACCAAAACTGTACTTTCTTTACCAGAACTCAACTATCCCTTTAATTTATCAACAACACAAAAATCCTTTTTTGTTGACTGATGTAATGGACGGCCTTTATGACGACTTTTTGCCAATGGCAAAGAATACAATTAGTATGTCTGGATGATAACAATATTGTCACTTTTGTTTGTAAAAAACATAAAAAACATAATTCAATAGTTTACTCTACTATATGTTAAGGTATAAGCTGAAAAGTGTAATTTGTTGTTGGGTGAGGTAGGATACAATTAACCATATTGGTCTTTATCAATTATAATCACTCTAATAACGAGGTGTAAAAGAAATGACCCATAGCCTAAAGCTTTTTTTTTTTTCTAGGAAATGTTGACGACTTATTTCATATAAATATTTTCCTTTTTCGTATAGGAAAGGGGAAGATTATCGTCATCGCTCACGACTTCAGCAACGAAGAACTCCAAGCCACAATTTATGACACCCGAATGGATTCCTTTCGTACAAATCAGGAGCTCGTCTTCGAGTGTGCATCGCTTGTTCTGTTTTGTGGAAATCTGAGCGAGGACGACACAACGGTTCTGACGGAGAATCAAAAACAGGACATATCGAACTTTCTTCACGAAGCTTCAGAATTACCTGAAAAGAAGCCGAAGAAATCTTGTTGGTGGTGGCGTTTTTGTTGTTGCTGTTGTTGTGCTTGGCAGCTTGTTGTGTAAAGCAGCAGTAATAAAGAAAGGCATCGAAATTTTGTGTCGGTAACTAATTAATGACACTTACATGCCATTCAATATTCTCAATGTACTACCTTATAGCACAAGTCGATAATTATACGTCATCGTTGTGAATTTTAGGACACTCATTTATTTTAGATATCTGCAGATGGTTGCTTCTAGGATTTTGTAACCTCATGCCATTCCGATGACATTAAAGTGATATTTTAATTGCAGTGGCATATCTATGGGGGTGGGGGCATGGGAGGGGGGACCGTGCCACCTCCCCCTAGTGATTCGACAAAAACAATACAAACATAAATATTTTTTTTGTGCAAAAATAAAGAAAAACAGAAGGTGTGCCCCCGATATTGTATATATGCACTCCCGGTCAATATTCTTACCTTACGCCATTTGAAAAGGTTGACATGGTAGAGGAAACCTATACGTGTAGAAATTGAAAGGTAAGCACTATCGAAATCACGTTTGTTTGATCAAAATCCGTTCAGACAAATTGATACATACATGTACTATTATTTGAATAAAAGTCGCGGGCGTTGACTTGTGCTACCAAGTTTTTCGATAAGAAATGCAGTATCATAAAACCAACACGTTCGTTCAAATACATTAAAGTGGCTTTTAATACTTGCATATTATATTTCTACTTAACGTACAGTTTAAGAAAAGAAATCACATTACTTTGTGCAAAACAAAATTAATATTCCAGATCCGAGCGGATCTGTTCCAGGTGTTTGAATATTAGCACCCCCTTGTGTTAACGGGTGTAATTTGAATTAAAACATCTTGCTAAAGGAGACAATTGTTTAGATTCCGTTCTTGATAACAACAACTTTAAGCATCAAATGCACTATAGCATGCTCGTTAAAACTTGCCAGCTTTCGCTGGTGTAAGCAACATGAATAAGACCAGCCAAATAATAATTGTTACCTAGTATATGTTTATTTCTTCATTTTCATCTCTACAGTAGCATTATAGATCTTATGTGTGACATTCAGACATTGGATGGAAACAATATATGAAATGGATGCAATAATATTATTTGAAGTAATCTATTCGAATGAGTAGTCTGGTATCATATTATATTTTAGGGGACATTATAAGATACATACCGAGTAGAACTACGGCCTCCCTGAAAGAATATTATACAATATACCATGCCTTGAGAAGCTCTAGTTGAAACCATGGGCTCTGAGGTAACTTCAGTAGTGGAAGTATTTTCTGAGGGGCGCAGCCCCGAAGGAAATAGTATTTTTGAAGTTACCGAAGGCCCATAGATTAAAATGGCGCCTCGAAAACGGCATGGTATACAGTATGTGTTGTATATCCGTCATCTAAAACTGCCCGTTATTTGTATTCAAAGTTGAAAACGTAGGATTCAATGGCAAGGTCCATGCATGATTGAAAATTGAAGCATCATTCATCATCCTATCCTAGCGAATGCAACTTTATATAGGGTGATGCGGATAAGTATACACTATCTATATTTTAAAAAAAACATTGTTTTCACATAGAACACAATTTACTTAAAAATGGGTAGCAAAAATGCAACTTTCTTTGAAGTTTGAATGCAACGAAAAAAAAGAAAGAAACAAAATTCATAAAATAATCAAATATTCGCCCTAAATGTTGAATAGTAGCATCCTATAATAATAGGCAACGAATGATGCATCCGAAAGTTACATTGTACACTTCACGAAAATGTCTCTAAAATCCACAAACTTAGCTCAAATTTCACGCCGAAAGTTTCTACATGTTGTCAGTGCAAGTGCATTGACACTAGCTCATTTCTACTCAATGAAACCAAAAGAGGGCAGTATACATGATTATTCAGCTAACTATTTAATATCCGCATCACCCTAAAATTGTTATTATACAAACAAATTCAGCAATATATATTTCCCAGATAATTGTCTAAAAATGAATCGTCCGATCATGATATCGATCTAAAATTTGACAATTCTGTGCCGTGCCGATATCTAATACCAGATTTGCCTGTTATCCATGCAAGGGCGTCGATTTCTTCTCGCCATTGGGGGGGATGATTCGTCATTTTGACAATCTCTGGCGAGGGAGCGAAGCGACAACCCAGCAGCGTGCCCGGGTTTTTTATGGCTGAGGGGGGGGGGGGGGGGGGGGGGGTGTTAGGGGGCCCCAAAGCTTTTGAATTCAGCTGTTTAGAAATTGGAAGATTATTAAGTGTACATTGCAAGCATCATGTTATGAGCTGGGCTTTGTCCAATATGAACTTTAGCCTGATAGATACATATTTGCAAGCATTCTGATGAAACATATCCAGATATAAATATGTTTTCTATATGTAAACATATAGAGTTAACTATTCTTTAGTTAATTGGCTTTTGATTTAGCTGTTTAGAGATTGGTAGATTATTAAGTGCACATTGCAAGCTCCTGCTATGATGAGGGCACTGTCCAAGTATGGATGAACTTTAGTCTGATAGATAAATACTGTCGATTGCAATCATCCTGATGGACCCCTGAATAGAATAAGTCAAGCGATACCCACATTGGAAAGCTCGTTGGGGGTCCAGGGGGCAAAGCCCCCGGAAGCTTTGGGATTTGTAATATCCAGAAATACAATTATCTATTGAATAGTTAGCTCAATTTTAGTGAGCGAAGCGCAGACGCACAGTGGGCCAGGATCGCCTGAAAGTTTGCCAAGAGAGAAGTCCTGAATAAAACCATTTAATGAGTACAGGGCTGGGACTGGGTCAAATAACCCTAATGGGGGTTCCAGGGACACAGCCCCGGAAAATTTTGGATTTGGGCAGTTTAGCATTTTCAAAAAGTAGTTTAAAGAAGACTATAGTAACAACTTCCATTCATGAGAGGGGGCAATGCTTCTTAATTCTAATGTTATTATATATGTTTGAACCCCAAATATTCGGGGGGATGATAATACAGGCCATCCCCCCACCTGAAATACTGGGGGGGGGGGGGGATATATCCCCCCATCCCCCCCCCCCCCCCCCCCCCCCCGTGATCGACGCCCCTGTATCCATGGCATTTAGCTTTCAATCGCGAGAATTGTCTGCGTGTGAATGGGCGAGCTGTGAATACGCGAATCGATATATTGCTACACATTCACTATTTTGCCCTGGGGAAAATAATAAAAATATTTTTTTTTCGCTAGGGCAAATAGTAAAATGATGTCATACAAAATACATAGTGGATCTATTTTGTATCACATGCCGTTCTCTCGACATTGTTAGAACATTCTTACCAGCCAGAGGGATATAAAATTAATTATCCATCGGGTAACTGTTTTATCATGCTATGAATTATTAGAATGAATATATTTCATCAAAATTTAATTGCCTTATTGTTAATGTTAAATAATGAAAACATTGAAATTTGGAATTGAATATACATTTAACAAAAATATATTTGTATTATTTATGAATTAAGCGTGCAATAACATATAAATGGCAAGGTAAAGATATATATTTTTTAAAGTTACTATTAAATCCGATCTGGTGAAGAGTTACTTGCTTTGGCGAATTTTCTTTCTGCGATGTCTTGTGAAAAATAATGATATCTCGTGACTGCACTTCAATCGAAGTAAATAGACTTTTATCAAAATAAAATGTAATCCAAATAAAACATCAACAGTGTTCTGTTGTTCACTTAAAGGGGTCCACCTGATATATTCAAGCGATCTTCAGTTCACCTATATGCTGACGATACTGTTATATATTTCTCCCATGGAGTTGCTAAAGAGGTTCAGTCTGTTCTTAATAGTGAAATGCTAAAGTTAGATGATTGGATGCGTACAAATAATTTGTTTATAAATTACACTAAAACTGTTTGGATGCTTTTTGGAACAAGATATATGTTGTCAAAGTGTAATGAAATTGATATAAAAATTAGAGATATATGCATTGAACAAGTTAAAAGCACAAAATATCTTGGAATTCACATCGATAGAGAGTTGAAGTGGGATATGCATATTGAAAATATGTGTCAGAAAATTGGTAGACTTGTAAGCTTTCTTGGCAGATTACGTTATACTATAAATGATTCTAACCTGAAATTCGTAATGCTACGAGCTTAAGATCATTTCAAACATTTTTAGATGAATATATTCCATAAAATTGTAAATATTTGCAGTTCCCTGTTTTACTCTTTTCTCTCTCTTTCCTTAACTCTTATGGAATTGTTCAAATGGCGTTGGAAGAACAGCGGTTTTGTTTTTTTAATTCTGCTGAATTGGGTCATCCCCCGTTGCACTTCATTGCTGTATTTATTGTTGTGATTTCGGAAATAAACAAACAAACAAACAAACAAACTTGTGCATAAATTAATGCATGTCCGTTTCATTCGTGTCGTGTGCATAGTTACAAAAGTTACATTAACCCAATCCGTATATTGTAACCTAATAATGTGTACAGTGTATAATGTGAATTACAATGGCATAGCCAGAAATAAGAAAACTTGAAATGAAATGGCCGATTAATGTACATACAATTGTGGTGCCAAAGGGGCCGAAAAGTACAAAAGTTAAAGGGGTAGTACAGTTTTGGTAAGGCTGAACTTTAGTAACCAAACCTGGACAGTAACATTATAAACTAATAGTTATTACTCCACCATGCTCGAAAGGTATACAAAATTACAAACGACTAAGTAAAAAGCCTGTTATCATTCAAAAAGAGCCATTAAAACACAAGAGGGCGCTTTCTAAAAAGGCATTGGTTTCAACCATTTTTCATACAAAATAATGCATGTGATGTTTTATTGAAATAATGATTAAGTAGATAGATCATCAACAACTATTTAAAAAACGCTTTTGAACATTTTTGAAAAAGTGTAAGCATTTTTTTAATTTTTTGAAAAAATCATCTAATTATTTGGGCCCCAAATAATTATAAGATCAAATATATTTATTGATATTTCAGCCATTTCTGGACCGATTGTGACCAAATAAAGTTTATGTTCTCTCAAATTCGACACTCAGTTTTTCATTATCTCACAAAAAAATTGTGATGTGCAAAACTAAACTACCCCTTTAAACGGCTAGTGAAAAGGTAATGACTTTGATTTGGGTTCATGAATTGCTGTTAATGTAGGACTGAAATATACATGATAAGACGTATAGTACGAAGGTTCATCTGTATTTCGACAATAAGAAGCAACATTTTAAACTTTTGATCACAATGCAAATATCACCCACCGAAGTATGACAGCCGAAAATTTCGGAGGTAATTTGTACCTGTATACATTTTGTGCAGTCGTTGTAAAATTGTCATCTTTGAAAACATACATCGATAATTATTATGCAGACCGTGCATTGTTACTAATAGTTAAAAGGCATTGGCATAGTGTTGTTGACAAATTGTGGGGTGCCACACTTTATGTATTTTTTAAAAATATTTTGTTCTAAATGATTTCCCCGTTATTAATTGCTTGTATTGAATCGGGCAAAATTTTGGGGAAGGAATCACGTGCCGCTATTAAAGCTATTATAGTCAGGTGTATGGCTTCATATAATATGTACACGATTTGCATTGACGAAATACAACATATTGAAAGTTATGATTCGAGAACTGTTAATCACATTTATATATTTATATTTCAGAAACTATAATGAGTTATTCTGAGGATTAATTATGTAGTATGGACCAGCAAGCTTAAGAAGCAACGGACAAAACAGAACGTTTAAGTCTGCAAGGGGCTTGAGAAATGTGCAGCGATACGATCATTTACCAATTACACATACATTTTTTTTGGAATTGAGATTCAGCTGAAAAAATAATCATTTCATGCACTGCCCTTAATTTTTTGTAAATTGTTGCTCCAATCTACACATTACCATCACCGCTACACACACGTACGTTGTACAGCTTAGGTAAACACTATGACCCGAATTCTCATCAGTGGCTCAAAGGGCTGAGGGGAGGGGGGCTGAGAGATTTGAAAACGACCATATTCGGGCAAAAAGCATTTCAAATTCGGGGGAAATGGAACCTTTATTCGGGCAAAACCATGTCAAAGTCGGGCACAAAATGCATTCATGCCATATTCTGGCAAACTTGTGTCATATTCGTGCAAACTCATGTCATTTTCAGACTAAAACATTCGGGCATCAATCTGGTGAAGACTTTTTTGTCTGTTTGGTTGTTTTTTGCTTGTCAGGTGAAAAAACGGGAAGGATATTATTCGGGCAAAAGACCTCGGTCTCCCTAAAAAAAAATGTGCCAGTACGCCCGTGGCTTTATATCAACACATCAAACTAAATCTTTCTCTCTTTAATTGAAATTGCTGCCATGCGGGATTTGCGCCCTCAGTCATCCGAACGCCGTGTGACAATTTATTTAATTTTTACATTAATTATATCATTGTACTATGCATTTATTTATTCATTGATTTATTTATTCATTTTATTGCCAGGAAAAGAATAACAATGACATAAATGTATGGTGACAAAACCTGAGGATTGCCAAAAGGACTCGAGTTCCTGTAAACGACTGTATGTGCACCACACAGCAGTTCGATAATTTTCAGTCATGAAGTCTGCACTATATACCGAAGAAGAAGAAGAAGAAGATACATTAAAGGGATAGTTGAGTATTGGTCAAACTTAACTTTAGTAACCAAAACCTGCACCATTACGGTACAAAGTAATAGTTATAACTTCACCATGCTCGAAAAAGTATACACAATTACAAACGACTATAAAGTAAAACCCCTGTTATCATTCAAAAAGAGCCATTACAACTCAAGAGGGCGCTTTTAAAAAAATCATTGGTTTAAGCCTTTTTTTCATACAAAATTGTTGCATTTAATGTTTGTTAAAATAATGATTCAATAGAGATATCATCAACGACTTTTTAAAAACCTATTCTGATTTTTTTCAAAGTAGTCTTCGAGCATTTTTTGAAATTTTTCTAAAAAGTCTAAATATCGCCCGGTGATTGCCGGTGAAGAACATTTTGAATAAAAATATATTTATGGATATTTCAGCCGTTTCTGAACCGATTTTGATCAAATAAAGTTTATTCTGTCATTAAAATTGTATGTTCTTTCGAATTTGACAGTCAGTTTTTCATTATCTCACAACAAAAATTCGGGGGGCACTTCGGGAAATACCAATACTCAACACTACCTTTAACACATCGAAGACATAAAAAACATTAACAATAAATTGATACCGACCACGGAAGTAATACTACTAAAACGATAGCTCAGTATAGAGGAAGAGAAAATAGGTACTGAAGTACAGAATAGCATGACAGAGAAGTAGACACATACGTTATCACACAAATTGCACGTGACGGTGAAGCAATATTATGTCATTGATTGATGGGGCTAAAGTCTGAACAAATTGGTTTAATGATTTCGTGTGAATATCAGCATAAAGACCAGCGACATTGTGCATACAAGTTCACGGTGCGAAGTACACGTGATCGATTCGCGTAGCAGTTGATTATTGAATTCGTACGATTTAGTGATAGTGTATTGCATGTATTTATGGTTATGGTTTCTAAATGTGGTAACGAAAACTTTGTACAGATGATACGAACTTCAGGTGAAAATACACAACCTGTTCATTGAGATTGTCACCTACAACTTATAGTGTCAATGCATTATGGCTTCCACATCCGAGCCAGATACCACATCAATGAACGTAAGTAACGTACGTTTTATTATCTAGTAATGACTTGCATTAACTTATACTCAGCGCAAAGGGATGGTAACATGTCAGATATTTTACACCATATTAAAGAGGAAAATTATCCACCAGCAGAGTGTATAGAATAATGTAACTATATAATCATCTACAGTATAATGATAGCAAAATTATGACAATTGATTATGACATGTAAACATGGTAAATAGAACGTGGAATAAATCATTAGTCCCTGGTTCTTATATACACATTAAGAAAATAGTACAGGTTCAAATTTGCACCCTTAAGGGTGCAAATGGAACAATCATAGTGTTACCACACGGTTACCACACTATGTTCACATAGTCAATTCTGTGTAATGTATGTGGAAATGATGTGTTCACAGTGTTATCACAGTGTTGAGTTTCATACTATGTGGTTTACCACACAATAATCACATAGTCCAACACAGTGTCCACAATTTAACACATATTTACCACAGTGTGTCATCTAGTCCACTATGTGTATATCATGTGATCATAGTGTTGCCACAGTGTGATTCAATGCATTTCTGTGTAACACAGTGTGTTCACAGTGTTGGGTCTCATACACCATGGATTACCACACAATAATCACATAGTCCAACACAGTGTCCACAACTTAACACATATTTACCACAGTGTGTCATCTAGTCCACTATGTGTATATCATGTGATCATAGTGTTGCCACAGTGTGATTCAATCAATTTATGTGTAACACAGTGTGTTCACAGTGTTGGGTCTCATACACCATGGATTACCACACAATAATCACATAGTCCAACACAGTGTCCACAACTTAACACATATTTACCACAGTGTGTCATCTAGTCCACTATGTGTATATCATGTGATCATAGTGTTGCCACAGTGTGATTCAATGAACTTATGTGTAACACAGTGTGTTCACAGTGTTGGGTCTCATACACCATGGATTACCACACAATAATCACATAGTCCAACACAGTGTCCACAACTTAACACATATTTACCACAGTGTGTCATCTAGTCCACTATGTGTATATCATGTGATCATAGTGTTGCCACAGTGTGATTCAATGAATTTATGTGTAACACAGTGTGTTCACAGTGTTGGGTCTCATACACCATGGATTACCACACAGTAATCACATAGTCCAACACAGTGTTCACAACTTAACACATATTTACCACAGTGTGTCATCTAGTCCACTATATGTATATCATATGATCATAATGTTGCCACAGTGTGATTCAATGAATCACTGTGTTATCAACACTGACGTTTGGATTAGCGGAATTTTTCAACAAAAAATCACCAAATATGAAAAAATAATAAATTTGTGGTAATATTCTATATTTTGTATGTGTCAATTTTATCTTAATTATGAGTGTTTTATGTAAGAATTATTAAGACAAATTTTGCCCCACATGTTTTCTTGGGATACACATGTTTTGGTGTTGACTTTTTTCATAACCATTGTTTAATATACCTAGTAGGAGACTCAGGTTAGTTGAGCCACTTTTTACTCAAGGTCACCTGGTGCCCTTGGGTAATGTTTTGTAAGGCTGTTTGGGGCTGTTTGGGGTGGGATTGAAAGAGCAGTATGGTAGGCATATTATATCTGTATATTATGAAAAAAGGCTTATGCCGAAAGGGTGGGTAGCGTCGCGTTGACTGGAACGCGACCATTCGTCCAAAGCCCCCCCCCCCCCCCCCCCGGTTTTGCCGACAGGGTGCGTTGATGGAAGCACTGATTTCCCATGACAAAAAAAATCATGCGGATAGGCATATCACAGCCAATTCTTAACATATTTAATTGATTTTGGGTATTTGGACATTATTTTGTAAGCTCTATCGGTAAATGAAGTTCAAATTTGAAAATTAAAAAAAAAAAGATTTGTATGACGTCATATCTTGTGTACTCAATTTGCTCAAGAGGATTGAATTAATAGAAACTTGAATGACACAAACCTGAATGATGGTGATCAGACCAGTGGCGTACCCAGGATGTTTCAGGGGGGGGGGGGGGGGGGATATTGTCGTCAGACAAATTTATGTAAGCAGGGGGGGGGGGGGAGGAGAGTGGCCGTATACATTTTTTTGAAGCCGAGACCAAGTACATTTACAATTTTCGAGGGCTTAAATGTGGTCTCGAGACCAGCTACAAATTGTAAAGAAGGGGTTCAAAACCCCAAAACAGTCATTATTTGGTCCAAAAAAAAGGGGGGGGGGGTTGAACCCCCTCCCCCCCCCCCCCCCCCCCCCCCAACAAAAAAATCCCCCTCCCCTGGGTACGCCTATTGGATCAGACTCAAATTAATTAACTCCGAAGGTAAACTATTCAAGTCTTAGATGTAGAATCTTTTAAATAGTAAATGTGTATTTTGATATACTTTCAGGGTACACAATCGAACACACATGACTCGCAACTGAGCTTCATTATACAACGCAAGGTACAAACCCATTTCCTGGAATGCGCGGAACGCGGTAAACTAAACACAACAACAAAGTAACTCCCCCCCTAAGCAAAATGGCGTAACTTTTTAACAAATTGGGTTTGAGCAACATAACTTGGCAGGAATGTTTCTAAATGATTGGCTAACGTCTCTGTGAAAATGAATTTGATCCGCCATGCCATGCATGAGTGAGCACACATTAAAGGAAAAATGTCACTTTTCAAAAGTCACAAGAGTCAAAAAGTGAAAATTCTGCCTTTGATGTGTGGTCACTCATCCATGACTCGACGGACCAATTCATTTTCACACATAAGTTAGTCAATAAATGTAGGAACAATCCTGCCGAGTTATTTTGCTCAAAACCTTTTCGTTAAAAAGTTATGTTATTTGATTAAGGGGGACTTATTTTTGTGTTGAGTTTAATTGATCAGTATTGTTGGAATAAACTCAACAAAAAAGTAAGTCTCCTCCTGATTAGAATAACTCACTTTTTTTGTTGTGTTTATGATTCATGTACGCTTTTGTAATACACACATCAAAAAAAGTAAGTCCCCTTAATCAAAAAGGCGTTACTTTTTGACAAAAATGTTTTGAGCAAAATAACTCGGCAGGATTGTTCCTACACTTTGTGACTAACTTCTGAGTGAAATGAAGTTGGTCCATTGAGTCACGCTATGAGTGAGCACACAAAGTGTTAATCTTTCCTTTGATGTGTGCTCACTCATGCATGACTCAATGGACCAATTTGTTTTTTCACACAGAAGTTAGTCAATAAGTGTAGGAACAATCCTGCCGAGTTATTTTGCTCAAAACAAATTTGTTAAAAAGTTATGTTATTCTAATCAGGAGGAGACTTACTTTTTTGTTGAGTTTATTCCAACAATACTGTTCAATTAAACTCAACACAAAAATAAGTCCCCCTTAATCAAATAACATAACTTTTTAACGAAAAGGTTTTGAGCAAAATAACTCGGCAGGATTGTTCCTACATGTATCGACTAACATATGTGTGAAAATGAATTGGTCCGTCGAGTCATGGATGAGTGACCACACATCAAAGGCAGAATTTTAACTTTTTTGACTCTTGTGACTTTTGAAAAGTGATATTTTCCCTTTAATGTGTGCTCAATCATGCATGGCATGGCAGATCAAATTCATTTTCACAGAGACGTTAGCCAATCATTTTAGAAACATTCCTGCCAAGTTATGTTGCTCAGACCCAATTCGTTAAAAAGTTACGCCATTTTGCTTAGGGGGGGAGTTACTTTTTTGTTGTGTTTATATAGAGCGTGGGAATCGGACATCATCATATTTTACAAACGCAATAATAATGCTTCATAATTATATCGATTACATCCGAAGCACGCACGCCTTACGCATCGGTTCAATAAATCAACCATGCGCTATAAAATCCCATCTTCTGGAAAAGTCGGTCTTTCATAGGATAACACGTGTTTCGTCGCGGTGGGCGAAACGAAAACTCAGAGATCGAAATGGCGCAATAATCTACGGACGCGGCATGTACATATCACTGTATGCATATGACTTTTAGCCTCTTTAAACGCGTACATTCGGAATAAGCCCCCGTATGGGCCATTTGGTAGCGTTAGTAGCGTCTGAGCTGACGCGCCTTAACGCTCCCAACACACCCTTTCGGGCAAAACCGGGGGGGGGCTTTGGACGAATGATCGCGTTCCATTCAACGCGACGCGACGCGACGGGACGCTACCCACCCTTTCGGCATAAGCCATGAAAAAACACTTTTGGTTTTAGAGCCAGGGGAGATTTTAAAAATTGGTCCAAGTGGCTCAATTAACACCAACACGCAGGTTAGTTGAGCCAGGGTGTCAGGATAGTTGAGCCATGGGCGTCGATACTTACGTAATACCCATTCATCAGGGGGGGGTGGATGAATGGATCATCCCCCCCTGATCAATGGTATCAATGACAGATCGACGCCCGTGAGTTGAGCCATGTAGATCAGTGGCATAGTTTGTGTTCAAATGAGACACACACACACGTACACATACACACACACAGACACATACTTACATAAGGTACATTGTGGGTTTATGGTCATGTATGAACATTGCGGGGTTGTGTGTGCGTGTGTGTGCACATTGTGGGTTGCCATTTTTCTACACAAATGAACGAGATGATAACATACACGTTACATTACATACAAGTTCCATACAAAACAGTGTGGGGTTATTTTTGCAGACTGGTGAAAATAACCCCACAACGTATTTTATACAAAAAGAAACCAATGACATTGTGGGTTTAAACCATAAGTAAAAATAACCCACACGTCGATTTGTACGTACAATGACCCCAACAGTGTAGGCCAGGTAAGACCAGACACACACACAAACACATCACACAAACACAAACACACATTCATGCCACACACACAACACACACACACATACCACACACACACACACACACACACACAATTTCACACAAACACATACACACACACACACAAACACACTTGTAAATACATGCAAAGGGGCACACACATGCATTAAAATACTCACATTTTTATCATTGACTGTTTTATGAACATTTTCACATAATATACCTCATTTTTAATCAAAATAATTGACCAAATAAGCATACAATTAAGCTGGCTCAACTAACCACACACACCCGGCTCAACTAACACCACAGCCGCCATTTTGAATTCATCGTGGTGAAAAATGAAAGTCTTACGAGACACAAATCAAATAATAAGGTTAAGTGATACCCGTAAAGTGTCAAATATTGCACAAAATGACATTTGAGACTTCAATCCTATATCAATATTATTGTAAAATACAATTGAAAGATTTGTGAAAGTTTGAAGGAAAATGAACACTATTACCTAGTGAAAAAAACGAATATTGAGTTCATATTTTATCACCGAATACTGATGGTCTGCCATACATTTGTCGCAGTAAATAATGATCCGTTTGAGATATTCCGCACCCGTGTATGTTTACAGACGTAGTACAGAATTCATGGATTTGCACTCGCTCGGCTCAAAGTTCAATCTCCGGAATGTTCTCACGCGTGCTGCATGCGGACGTGTTCAGCTAGGACAATTGTACTTTTTATCAAAAGCGTTGATCAACGCTTTTTGAAATAATGATTTCAATGGTAATTATCTTCATCCCAAAGGGACATTTGAAAAAAATCTAACCCTATTTTATTCTTCTCTTACCATAAGCTAAACAACACGGCAGAAGAGAAACGAGGAAGCTCCAAGCATTTTTCGTGGAGTTAGACACTTTACAGGCATCACTTTAAAATGATATACAATGATACTCCTTTCAACTGTACCATGATAGTCAGTTAATTCTATAACGTGTAGAAAATATGAGGACACTTTCCACTTTTCACGGAATTCACTTTGAACAGCAAAAATCAAATTTTGTTGATTTACACAAGCTTGTAGTCTACATCCCTGTGTCAAATTTAGCACATGTGGTCCCTTTACCATAAGGTAACACAGATGGCCGCATTTAATTTTTAAATGGTCATGGCTCAACTAACCACCGGCTCAACTAACCAAAGTCTCCCCTATATATATTAGCAATATACAATATGTTTACTATGGAAATAATCCTAACTTGGCGAAGCCAGATTGCACTTAGGAAATCCAATTCAAGTAGACCAGTTAGAGTCAGAGTACAGTGAGTGATCACACTGTGATCAACTGAATTTCAACTGTGTGGTGTGCACCACAGTGTGTTACACTTTGTGGTGTGTATCACAGTGTGGTAACTATGTGGAATTTTTTTTTGAGGTGACTATGTGAATATAGTGTGGTGGACTATGTGATTTTGGGACGTGTGGTAAATATGTGTTCTTACCACAGTGTGGAAATACCACAGTGTTGTCACGGTGTGTCAACGCTGTGGTACTGCCACAGTGTGGTAAGAACACATATTTACCACACGTCCCAAAATTACATAGTCCACCACACTGTGGTATGAACACTATGTACCATAGTGTGTTTCATTCTGTGGTAACACTGTGTTTGTTCCATAAGGGAAGCGCTGCTACAATAGCATCACATTTAAGGGCATACACCATATGGGGTGCACAAAATGCACCCTTACACATTAAAGGTATGGTGAAATCCCGGCTTTGATTCAGGTTTATAGCTTTAAATATGTGCCTATATTGATATACCACACTCTTTTTTCAAAGAATGGGCAAGAAAGGTAAAATTTCATGCAACTAGTTTGCTTGTTTTCGCATCGGCGTTCCATACTGCTAAAAAAGTATTTTATAGCGGAGCGGGAATGTGCGCACGTGCAACCCGGATCATGCCATCACAAGCAGACCGCAACACGGAGGAATGTCCATGGTTTACATGCAGAGCCTATGATTTGCTTGTAAAACAAACTCTTTTTTGCTTGTATTTAAATTGAGGCTTAACAGAAAATTCCTAAGAAATGAATTATAGCAGCTTGCAGCAACACATCTGAGTGTAGATCGTCCATGATATAAACTTTAACAAATGTTTGCAAATATTGAACACAATCGAAATAATATCTCTCTGTCAACGGTGAGTATTGCACTCAACGTGTACGTCTATGACCGAGCTATACTGCGATTGCCTGCATGTGACGTCACAAAGATGACGTCATTTTTCTTCGCCCGGACTCAATTTTTTACGGGGATTACTAAAGTGAATTTAAAAGTTTATTTTCTTATTTTACTGGGTTTTCCGACGCGGAAAATATGTTTTTATTAGTAATCTTCATGACAATCTACCTTAGATACAGTTAAAACACAATTTGTAGGTAGTTTTCTTGTCAGCCAACCTTTAACATGAAAATTTCACGTTAATTTTCACAACTTGTACCCCAATGTCTTAGTGTGTATTGCATGTGTCTCCAACCATTGTAATAATTGGCATGCTCATTAAAATGTTTACTCTGTTGATTTTTTGCCTTGTTCGTAAACACATATATGAACTTCATAAGTTTGTAATCATTATTACATCGTTGTTTCTCCATGTTGCATTTTCCATACCCAGGGAGAGGACGAAGCTAGTGGAGACAATACAGCTAGTGGAGAAGAGGCATATTACTGCCACAATATGTACATCTTTTGCAGAGGACACTGTCAAAGGACTTATGACGTATTTCAGCAGGCCTACCCAATATGAAGGTGGAATTCAGACAACTTCCATACAATGTTAACACACTGAAAGATAAGACGATTATGGAAGGCGTAGATGTCATGGTATTGTGCCATTCCATTGAAAACCGGCGTTTGTCGTTGACCAATGTAATGGACGCCCTTTATGACGAATTTTTGTCTATGGCAGAGAAACAATTAGGTATGTCTTGATGATACAAAATATTGTCATTTTTTTGGTAAACCAAAAAAAAACATAAATAATTTACTCTACTTATGTTATAGTGTTATTATAAGCTGTAAAGTGTAAATTTGTGTGGGTGAGGTAGTTTACAAGTAAATATATTTGTTTAATAGTCTATATCGAATAACGAGGTGTTATAGAAATTACCCATTGCCCATAGATTTGTTCATGGCTAGGAAATGTTCACGACTTAATTTGTCAAAAAACGTATTTTCTTTTTCGTATAGGACAGGAGAAGATCATGGTCATCGCTCACGGACTTCAGTAACGAAGACCTCCAAGCTAAACGTTATGACACCCGAATGGTTTCCCTTCGTAAAATCAGGAGCTCGTCTTTGAGTGTGCATCGCTTGTTCTGTTGTGTGGAACTCTGAAGAAGGACGCCAGGATGATCCTGACAAAAAATCAAGAAAAGGACCTTTCAACATTTCTTTGTAGAGCTTCAAAGTTACCTGCAGAGAAACAGATGGGTTGCTGTTGCTTTCTTTGATTGCAGCGGAAAATTTTAGTAATTTTGTTTTGTCTTCACTGACTTGACATATTCTATGTATACTTACGACACAAATTAATATGAGTGGTGTAGCGTTGGATAGCGTTGGCTCGCTTTACCATTACATACAGCTTGGTTTTGCCAATTATTTGATATATTTTTTGTAATCGGAAGCATGCACCCCGTACATGATATGAAGAGCTTAATTTTAAAAAATACATCCACTTACTTTTTCAACTTTGGGGAAAAGCAGGTTTCTTTGACCAACTTTGTTGTGATATATTCGATCAAAGTTGAGTTTCCGAACTTTTTTTGAGGGGTTGATATATATTTTTTAATACACAATGCAAAATTTCTTGATTTTTTCCCCCTTTAAGTTGTGATTATATCATAGACAGGTCTCCCCCAGTTCCTAGTGTAACTTGTATTAGCACTTTGATTCTTGGTGAGAGTTGCCAAGTGGCATAAAACTCTGTTGGAGAAGCAAATAATATTTGGATGCTTACTTCCTGCTTACTCACCTGGTCTTACTTCTTCGATAAAAGTGATTGACTGTCACTTGGCAACTCTAATCAATAATTAATGTACTCATAAACAAGCCCTGCAAATAATGGAAAGACATTTCTATGATATAAGCACTACTTGCAGGAAAAAAATCTTAAAATGTTCCACTATGCATTCAAAAAGTGTGTATAAAGCCTATACCTTTTTTGGTCAAAATCCATGCAAATATTCATGAAATTCTTGTTTTCTTAAAATTCAATACATTAAATCTGTCGTAGGTATTCCTAATCCCATTGGCCCGTATTCTGGAGTCAGGTTTAGTTAAACTTCAGGTTTAAGTAAGGTTTAAGGCAGGTTCGTTTATTCCGAAGGTTCGTTATTCCGAATGTTCTGAAGGTTCGCTAGTCCGAAAATGAAATCAGGTTCGTTATAATACTATAATTTCAGATTGGCGTAACCACGGGAAGGAAGGTGGAGGGGGGGGGGGGGGGGGGTTCCTCAATACAGGCTCTGTATTAAATAAAGAGAAAACAAGACTATAATTTCAGATTGGCGTTATAGCCACGGGTGGGGTGGGGGGGGGGGGGGGGGGGGGGGGGGCTTGCTTAATAAAGGCTCTATATTAAATAAAGAGAAAACAAAACTCCAACTTCAGATTGGCGTAGCCACGTGGGAAGAGGGTTAGGGGAGGGGGCTTGCTTATTAAACTTTTAAAAATACTATAATTTCTGATTGGCGTAATTAGGGGGGGGGGGAACAGGAAGGGGGGGGGGGCTTGCTTAAAGGTGCACCTGTAAAGTGTCAGATATTGCCCAAAATGACGTTTGAGACTTCAATCCTGTACCAAAACCATTGTACGATATGTCCGAATGATGTGTGAAAGTTTCATTGAAAAAGAACACTGCTTTCCTGGTTAAAAAGCGAAAATATGCGTCAGCTTTTACAATGAATTACTGTGTGACGTTTATGAGGTTTATGACCGTTCATTAACGCTCCTGAGCTGAATGATAGATATCGTCATACTAAAGGGGCACTTGAAATCAATCTAACCCTATTTTATTATTCTCTTACCATAAGCTAAACAACACGGTAGAAGAGAAACGAAGAAGCTCCAAGTAATTTTCGTGGAGTTAGACACTTTACAGGCATCCCTTTAATAACATAAAAAGACAAACAAACTGATTGGCGTAGTCAAGGGGGGGAGGGGGGGGGGGCTTGCTTGATACAGGCTCTTGTTAAATAAAGAGAAATCAAAAGTATAACTTCAGATTGGCGTATCCACGTGGGGGAGAGGGTGGGGGGCTCCCTTAATACAGGCTCTGTATTAAACATAACAAACAAAACTATGATTTAAGTCAGACGTATCATATATGTAAAGTGGCATAGTAAGGTTAAGGGAAATTAAGGGGGTTAATTTAATAGGTTATTCAGGTTGTAGGGGATGGGGGAGGAGGGGTATTGACTCCCTTATCGTTGTTAATTGATATAGTAAGGTTAATAGCTATAATTGTTTGGTGTTGAGGAGGCATGCAAGGCATGATCATGCCTACAAGTAAATGTTTTTGAATGTTTAAATAGAAATTGTTATAATTGTAATGAAGTTCATCATTGTTATTATTGCCTCCTCTTGCCATTTACCAGTGGTTGACACATGCGTATGTTTGAAGACCAAATAAAACCGAAATCGAAATCTAAAATGTAATTGAGTAGTTTATTCATGATGTGGGTGTTGTTGTAAAATAATATAGTATGGGGATGATGGGGGATAGCTAACTTTCCCCCTTGTTTATTTTATTTTGAGGGCCAAACAATTCGGGTTGTACGTGCATTCCACCCCTCTTTCCCCACCTGCATCTCTGCTATAAGGCCGCTTTATCATATCATATTGCCGTATGTTGGTACATATTACAATCATTCGCGAGAAAACTCATAATAAAAGTCGTTAGCCTTAATATTTTATTTCCATTTTCACCTTATAATACAAGCACACATCAAAAAGGAAAGAGGTTTCCACCACTTTTATGTCCGAGAATGACATGTTTTGAAGGTGAAGTCCGACAAAAATGATAGAATGCGGTTTTGCCTGAAAGTGGCATGATTTTACAAGCAAATATTATGAAAGTAATATTATTTTTCTCGAATATGACATGGTTTTGCCGACATGTGACATTAATTTACCAGGCTTCATCCATGCTCCGAGGGGGCTCCCTAAAATAAGGACGGAGCCCCCAGGCTTCTGAGGGGTTTAAATATTACTTTGCATAATACCATAATTGGTTTCATGCTTCCATTAGCATGATTAGAAAGAGGATAAAAGCTTATTTTCGAGCAAAATCATGAACCAAAATTTGTTGAAGACGGAAAGGATGTTTTCAACATTAATGGATTTGTGTAGGTTTTGTCAGGCAAGTGCCAATATTGCATCTTATTGTGCACAAACATTGATATAATAATTGGCAAACAGAGATTGAATTTACCCTTTAGTTCAAAGTACATGTATTTCAAAGTGTATTTCCAATTATGTCCTATCAATAAAGTTGCATTTGCGGTGCAAATAAATTTACAAACGATTATGAAATAAATAGTATGTATATATAATTATATCGACATCAAGAAAATGAATTAAATACAGGGTGGCAACCATGGGCGTCGATACTTACGTAATACCTATTCATCAGGGGAGGATGAATGAATAGATCATCCCCCCCCCCCCCCCCCCCGATGAATGGGTATCAATGACAAATCGACGCCCATGGGGGCAACAAAACAAACTGGAACGGGGCACTTCCCAAAATATAGTGACAAAATGATTATGTGATTTCGGGAATGCGTTGCGCACTGCCGGGATGCTAATGGTTTTTTTTCTACGAACTTTTTGTCCTAATGAATTATTCATAAGCAGCGACGTGAGCTACTCATGAATATTCATAACTAGGATTGAGTTTGAGGGTTATAATTACAATGAGACCATACTGACCATCAGCGGTTTACGTTGCCTATTGGTCATGCTGTGGATTTCAACACTTGGTATCATGGGTTCGAATCCTCTCTTATGGCTCTTCTTTTATTTTGCCATAATACATGGTGAGTAGCGATTCATTTAGTAAATGTATCATGCAGAGTTTTCACTAAAGTCTGATATCCCACAAAAAGTTCGTAGGAATCATGTGCGCATGCGCCAGAGACAAACAGTTCGTAGAACATAATAATAATAATAATAATGCATTTGATTTATATAGCGCTTAATAATACATAATGAATTCTCTAAGCGCTTCACATGAGTATACAGTACAAGCATAAGATCTAATTAATATCTAAACATAATAAAGGAAACATACTGTATATACAAAAATAAATCATACAAAAAGAAACGTCTTCAGAGATTGTTTGAATGAATTGATTAAGGGTATTTTTCTAATTTCTATTGGTAGGGTATTCCAAAGTGTGGGGGCTGATTTTGCGAAGGGTCGATTGCCGTAGGTCTGAGTATTAGTAAGAGGGACAGTTAAAAGTTGTTGGGATGATGACCTGAGAGTGCGTGCAGAGGTGTGACGGTGGATGAGTTCAATTAAGTAAAGTGGAGATATAGTATGTTCAACTTTATAGCACATGAGAAGAATAAAAGGTAAAACAACTGTTACACTTCACATATTGTTGCAATTTGTAAAACTTTATTTTGGACGAATGGCCCATTCAGCGCCGTATATGGGCAGGGCCATAGGCGCCGGAAGTGGGGGGGGGGAGGCAGGGGGGCGGCGCCCCCCCCCCCCCCCAATCCAAAAAGTGGGGGGGGCAGAACACGTTTTCGCTTAAAATAGCCGTATGAATTAGTTTTCAAACGTTAGAATTAACACGTATCGGCTCTTACATTTTATTTTTTCTTTCCCATACTTCTTCCTTTTCTTTCTTTCTTTCTTTTTTTTTTTTTTTTTTTTTTTTTTTTTGGGGGGGGGGGCTTTTTGCGCAAACAAATTATCTCAGTTTGTTGTGTAACTGGGGGTGGGTTTTTTCTGTACCGAGCCACGTAGTTCCTGTGTAGGCTGTCATTGCTCTGGCTGTTTGTGTGACGTGCACCAAATTGCACCATTTCAAGTATATAAATGCAAAATCTTCCGCGTGGGAGGGGGATACCCCCTCCCAAACCCTCCCCCTCTGGCTCTGCCCCAGCCCTTGGTCGCTTCGCTCCCTCGGGACTCATTTTTGGCTGTAGGTATGTTGTTGGGTCATACATAATGTGGCATATTGGTTTATGTTTTTATCCACCAGATTGCACAATTTCAAGTCCCCAAATGCAAAAGATCCCAACCGTGGGAGGGGGACACCCTCCCCCCCCCCCCCCCCCCCCCCGCTCAGTCACTTCGCTCCCTCGGGCTTGGTCGCTTTATCCTCGCAATGTCTCACTCTCACCTCTGGCAACCCTGTGAGTGTGGTTGGGCATGAGCCCCTAAACACATAAATCGTGAGCCCCCTTAGGGTTTTGCCCCCCCCCCCCCCCCCCCCAATCCAAAACTGCTTCCGGCGCGCCTGGGCAGGGCTAGTCTTTCATTTGGGTACGAAATTGAGGCGTTATAAGAAAATAAAGAATGGTTTTGCCTATGCAATTAGGGCGATAATATTTCACTCAATGCGAGCCTGAACAAACATCGCCACTGTTTTCATAGTTAATTTTTTGTTAATGCATAATAACAAACGTAATAATAATTATAGTAGTGACCATACTTCTAAAGTAAAATTGTTAACACCAATTAAATAAATGTATCCATGGGAGGGGGTGAATCCCCTCCATATCCTCCCCCAAATTGGTATAGATTGAACTAATTCTAGTAAAAAATTGCAAAAGCTCCTTACCGTGGTAGTGCACATTATAACGTGTGTTATCACACAAGTTACACTGGGCGATGAGAAAATGTTTATCTTAATGATGGGGTTAAAGTCTGAGTAAATTGGTTTAATAATTTTGCGTTAATATCAGAAATACGATCTTCATTGTGCATACAAGTACACGGTGAAATATGTAGCTTACATGGCTATAATACATGGGCGTCGATCACGGGGGGGGGGGGGGGGATTGGGGGGGGGGGGGATATATCCCCCCCCCAATATTTCAGGTGGGGGTGGCCTGTATTATTACCCCCCCCCCCCCCCAATATTTGGGGTTCAAAAATATATAATAACATTAAAATAAAGGAGCATTGGCCCCTCTCATTCATAATGTGAAAGTTGATATTATAGTCTTCTTTAAACCACATTTTATAGTGCTAAACTGCCCAAATCCAAAATCTTCCGGGAGCTGCGCCCCTTAGAACCCCCATTAAGGTTATTTGACCCAGTCCCGGCCCTGTACTCATTGAATAGTTTTATTCAGGACTTCTCTCTATGCCCACTAAAATTGAGCTAACTATGTAACTAACTATACAATAGTTAACCGTATTTCTTATTTATATGTAGACAACATTTTTATTTATGGATATTACAAATCCCAAAGCTTCCGGGGGATCCATCCCGTGAACCCCAATAAGTTTCCTAATGTGGGTATCCCTTGACTGATTCTATTCAGGGTTCCATCAGGATGCTTGCAATCTATGTATCTATCAGGCTAAAGTTCACCCATACTTGGACAAAGCCCTCCTCGTAACACGATACTTGCAACTGTGTGCAATGTGCACTTAATAATCTTCCATTTTCTAAACAGCTTAATCCACATCCCCCCCCCCCCCCTCCCTCCTCATGCAGTCATAAAAACCAGAGCACGCTGCTGGGTTGTCGCTTCGCTCCCTCGCCAAAGATGGTCAAAATGACGTATTATCCCTCCCAATGGCGAGAAGAAATCGACGCCTATGCTATAATACAATGTGCACATTTAAATTTAACAACATGCACAAACATTACAGCAACGCACGCACGTATTTCGTTCGTAGGCCTCAAAATAGTCATAGACACAGGTGATCGATGCACCCGCTTGACCGTAATTTGTATCGTGCGTTGCATTGGCTCTAAATGTGGTACGTACAACTTGTACAGATGATATGAACCACAGATGGAAACAACCTGTTCATTGAGATTGTCACCTACAACTTATAAAATCAATGCATTATGGCTTCTGCATCCATAGCAATGAACGTAAGTAACGTATGTTTAATTATCTATGAGTTGTATTGTATATACTCTTCAGATTGATAACACGTACGATATTAACCACCAAATTAAAGAGGAAAATGATTCACCAGCTTAGTGTAGAGAATAATGTTTTGATTTGATTTTGGTATTATTTTATTTTCACAGTTCATTACAAAAAAGGTTATGATAATTGGCAAAATATACAGAATGTAACTAGTCATATATGATAGAATATGAAAAACTGATTATGACATGTGAATAGAACATTGAAGACATCCTGGTCCCTAGTCCTTTTTATATTATAGGCTTCTCCAACCTCAGCTTTTTTTGTTGATTTGTGCAATTTTTATTATATTATGATCATACAAAGTTATCTTTATTTTGCATTTACCAGTTTCAGGAGAGGCAGATTACTGCTACCATATGTACATCATCGGGAGAGGACAATGTCGAAGGACTCGTAACGTATTTCAGCAGGCTACCCAATATGAAGGTGGAATTCAGACAACTTCCATACGATGTTAACAAACTGAAA